>CBXB010000146.1:10651-38174 GCA_000817185.1 Magnusiomyces clavatus CNRMA 12.647
AAAAAAAAAAAAAAAAAAAAATAGAAGCGGGAGGAAAAAAAAAATTGGGTAATATACGCGTGAATATTTTTATAAAATAATTTTGGTGGTTGTGCTGAAATTAGTGTCATGAGCAATTACAAGAAACGAATATTTACAACAATACAGCTTATTAAATGTTTAACTGAATTCAAAACCTTTGGAAATCCATTCAAAAAAAATCTTAAAAACACTAAGTATAAAAATATAATAAAAAAGTAACCCTCTCAATAGCAACCTTGTAATTTTAGTCAAACAAAACTTTGTCTTATTTGCTTTGAATGTAAATAATTTTTGCATCAAAACATATCTGTGGACAATGTCAATTTTTAACATGTACCGCTTTTTCAATTTCAATCTAGCAACGACTAACAGTGGGGTTTAAACAGTTTTCTTTATACCTCATAGTTATTTAGAGCTATAATTTAATAAAATATTATAATCTAGAAATTATAGAATGGGTTTGTTTATTTATTGATTTTTTTTTTTTTAGCAATTCCCAATGTCAAACATTGGTTTCAATACCTAGTATCAAATTCATTCTGAATGCGAATACTTGAAATTGTTCTTCATTTGTCAATTGAAAAAATTTGGAATAATACAAACTTCACTTTTTTTTTTTTTTTTTTTTTTTTTTTTTTTTTTTTTTTTTTTTTTTTTTTTAAACCTATTTGATAAATAAGTTTAGATTTAAAAACATATTTATATAAATCGAAAGGTCAGATTTAGTTTTTTCTTTCTTAATTTAACTTAGTTATATAACATTCAAAAACCTTTGTTACTGTAAGGTGAACAATTGTTACGCTAAAAGAAGTATTAAATAAAGCAATTTTTTCAGTATCAAAAAATAAGAATGCTTTGAGCAATCGAATATCTTTTTATCTTTGTGTTTCAAGAGTTCAAAAAAAATCTTCTAAATTTCTATCTCAAAACTGTGATCTTATAACAAGGATAAGAGTTTGAAATGACGAAAAAATTGGTTCTATACTCCGAAAAAATAGGGATTGTCAATCTTGAATTTAAAAAGTATAATTTTTTTTCAATAAAAAAGAATCGAGTAAATATGATTTTGATTTAATAGAAAAATCTCAAAAAGGGTAAATCTACTTAATCTCTTAGAATTTTTATGTTCTTTATTGTCTTATAAATTTAAAAAAATACTTAAGATTGAAAGAAGAAAAAAATACTTATTATAATTTCTCTTCAATACCAATTTCCATCTATAAATCTTCAAAGAGAAAACTTATATTCATACTTCGTTGTCCAGTAAATTAAACAGATACAATAATGTTAGGAAATTTTTATATTTGTTCTTACTATATATCTTCTGATTTTGAACCAGCAGTTTAGCTGAATGTTGAACTTGTAATAAGGCTTTATTTCATTTATAAATATTTTATGTTCACTAATATACATCAATTTAGACAATAAGCTTAGCAATGTCTTCATTGGTGATAGACTTGTCAGATCTTATAACAGAAAAGTCAGGTTTAGATGGACCAGCAATCTTAACAGTCCCTTCCGGAGTGATTGCAAAAGTGGTAAAGAATTGAGCAACAATTTCAGTTGGCTTGTCTTCAACTACATCATAAGGAATAACCAAGTTATGAGAAACACATTCCTTAAGACCCAATCTAGCACGCTTGATATCAGCAGTGTTTCTAAGAGAGTATGGAAAAGCCCCAGCCTTCTTGCTAATTTCTGTAAAAATATTTCTTGAAGATTGAAGCTTCAATTGATAACTAACACCACCCTTTCTGTAAATTGTAGTTAAAAAATCGCTTTGGTGGACCTTACCGTCACCAGTAGAAACAAGAATATCAAGACCATATACTTCGTTTTCAGCAAAGGTTTGAGTTTTGAAGCTACGCTTTTGATTTTCATTAGGATTCAAAATAATTTCCTTCCCAGCTTCAACTTCGTTGCGATCGAGTTGATGAGAAAGCATGCCTTCCAAGGCAGAGCATCCGTAATCTTTAACAACTTCATCAACAACCTTGGTGACATCCCAATTCTTGTTCCCAGGCTTAATTGTTTGGATAGCAGCTTGGGCAGCATTCCAAGCAGCAGTAATAACATCAGCAACACGAGAATCCTTGATGTCTCCTCCAACAACAATAGTATCAGCAACGACACTGGCAAGACCGTCGATTTGTGCACCAAGAGTGATTTTTACAACATCGCCAGAAGCAATTGTTTTTTCAGCTTCAGGGTCAGTCTTAACTGGGGAAAAGTGAGCAACAATGTTGTTTGGTGAAACAGAGGTTGGAAAAGCAATTCCTTTAATAATCTTGTCGTTATCAGTATAAACCTTAGAAAGTTCTTCAGTGATAAAAGCATCACCCTTGGTAACAAGATCGATGATTTTTGCACCGTCAACGGCTAAACCTTTGACATAGTCAAGAGCCTTTTCAGAGATTTCACCAGCAGCCTTGTATTTAGCAAGAACTTCGGGGTTTTTGAGGGAATAGTCAGCGGGAGCTATAAATCAAGAGATAAAACAGCAATTGTTAGCAAAAACAACCGAAACTAGATTAATATAAATGATTGGTAATGAAAAAAACCCACCTTCCTTCTTAATAGCCTTTTTAACCATTTTGAGCTTATAATAATTCGAATGTTTTGAAATCAATAATACTTGGAAAGAGGAGAAAATGAAGAAGAAAATTTTTTTTAAGTGTGTAGAATACAATATCATGTGATATTCTCTTGGGTTCGAATCTCAAAGGCTGTTCAAACTTTGGATTAAAATTATAGATTCCTTAACTATCGTCGTCTATAAAATATAATATGTATGAGTCATTGGTGATAGATAGGCTATTTGCTGTTATCTGCTATTTTTCAAAGATAATACAAAAAAAAAAAAAAAAAAAAAAAAAAAAAAAAAAAAAAAAAGCTCAAATCACATATTCCAGACTATTTTTTTTTTATTTTTTATTTTTTTCAATTAACAAAATTTTTTATTATTTTTCACTAGAACATATAATTGTATTATTCTCAAATATATACACAATGCTCAAACGATTCGTCTCAGTGAAAACATCCACTCGCAAATTTTCCACATCAATTACTTGCCAGGCGCTCGACAAATCTCGTTTTGTACCAACTTCTGGAACATATCCAAAAGGATATAAAGTAGGAGGGTATTATAGTGGAGTTAAGAAGGACCCTAAACTTTTGGATTTAGCTGCTATTGTTTCAGATCCTCCTGCTTCTTCCTCTGCAGTATTTACTACTAACGTCTTCAAGGCTGCACCTGTTCAGGTCTCTAAGCAAATATTAGATCAATTGAATGGTAAAGGGATAAATGGTATTATTATCAATAGTGGGTGTGCAAATGCCGTTACAGGAGAGCGTGGTATCAAAGATGCAAAAACAATGGCTAAGATTGTTGATGAAACCTTGGGTAGACCTCCATCAAATCCAGAGGCAATCGCCGCTACTTTGGTAATGTCAACTGGCGTTATTGGACAAAGACTCAAGATGGACAAAATTTCGGCAGGAATCCCCATACTACTTAAAGAACATTTAGGATCCGATCACAAAGCTTGGTTGAATGCAGCTAAGGCTATTTGCACTACTGATACCTTCCCAAAGATGGTATCCAAAGAGTTTACTATTGGTTCTAATACTTATAGAATTGCTGGTTTGGCCAAGGGTGCGGGTATGATTCATCCCAACATGGCAACGCTACTTGGCTTTTTTGTTACTGATGCTGCCGTTGAAGCTGATGCGTTAAAGTCAATTTTGACTTATGCAAACGAAAGAAGTTTCAACTCTATTTCAGTTGATGGAGATACATCTACTAATGATACTGTTGCTGCTTTAGCTAACGGAGCTGCTGGTGGGCCAATAATCACTGAAGGTTCTGAAGGCTACACAATTTTAAGAGATGTTATTACTGATTTTGCAATTTCTCTTGCTAAACTTGTCGTTAGAGATGGCGAAGGGGCTACCAAGTTTATTACCATTAAAGTTGAAGATGCTAAAACATTTGAAGATGCTAAAAAAGTTGCCTCAACAATTGCTACTTCACCCTTGGTTAAGACAGCTATTTACGGAAAAGATGCTAACTGGGGTCGTATCTTATGCGCCACCGGATATTCAGGAGTCCCAGTAGAACCTTCCAAAACCAATGTTTCATTCATTCCAAATGATGGTTCCGAGCCCCTTAAGCTCTTAGTAAACGGAGAACCTGAAAATGTAGATGAAGCCAGAGCTAGCAAGCTTTTGGATGAAGAAGATGTCAATATTTTGGTTACACTAGGAACAGGTGGCGGACATTCTACTGAATTTTGGACATGCGATTTTAGTCATGAATATGTTACCATTAATGGTGATTATAGAACATAGATTTAAAAATATTGCTAAACAATATTGAAATTATGTAAAAATTATGCTAAATAAATAAATGTGAAATAATAATAATAATTACTATCTGTAGATAAAATGTGCAAAATGTTAGTTTTTATCGTCTTCTTCTTTCATTTTAACTTTGAGAAAAACGGCAGAGCTCATGGAAAAAATGCGATCTTGCTCATTTAGCCCAGATCGTTTTTTTGTTTGTGATCCTTTTACGTAATTATCAAACCCTCTAACAATATTACCACCAGAAGGATCTTCAAGATAAATACCTTCTGCCTTATAAATTTGTTCCTCCAAAACATTCTGTCAAATTGTTAGATGAGTAGTTCGATAAAAATATGTTAATTTTTTGTCATACCAAATTTTTGTCCAATGATCGTTTTCTAGTCAATAACTCTTTTAGATTGGATTTCACATTTTCATATTCATCTAAAGTAACTTCCCTTGAAGAAGCTTCATTCTGTGGTGGAGGCATTTTTGCATTCTACTCCACGTAAAAACAATGCAATAAATAACAGTTCACGTAATATAAATTAGTAATTTTTGATACCAAATTACAATAATCAAAGTTAAAGTAAACATTGTTACAAAAATTAAACTCCCTCCGACTTTGGCAGCAAAGTTATTTTTCCGAGTAGGGTAAACATAAAAGATATGACATACTATGATGAATTTTTCTCATGCAACGTAAAATTAGATACGGCTAAGGGACTAAGACACGTGACAAAAGGAAAAATTTTAAATATCTTTATCGTTATTTACTTTTGCCTTTTTGTTTTTTTCTATTTTTTTCTTTTTTTTTTTTTTTTTCTTAAAGGGAATATAATTACTTGAAGGACGCAAATTTCATCCAAGTGACCTCTATATATTTTGAAAAAAATGGCAGTTTCATCATCCAAAGCTAAAAGAGAGGCAAAGAGAGCCGAAAAGGGCAAGAAGTCAAAGTCCAACAAAGATGTTGAAGACACTGCTGCTAAGGTCGCAGCTTTAAAGTTACAAAAAGACAAACATGGTCTCTCTGATCGTGTCACAACAGGTGTTCTGGCAAGTATTCCAACATCCCGAGACGTCAAAATCGAATCTGTATCGTTGGTTTTTCACGGAAAAGTTTTGATTCAAGATACTACTCTCGAGTTGAACTATGGAAGAAGATATGGTCTTCTTGGTGCTAACGGTTGTGGTAAATCAACTCTTTTAAAGGCAATTGCCGCAAGAGAATATCCCATCCCCGACCAAATCGATATTTATTTGCTTAATGAACCAGCCGAGGCTACAGAATACACAGCTCTTGAATACGTTGTTCGTGAAGCAGAAAACGAATTAAAAAGATTGGAAGCTCTATCTGAAAAGATTTTGGAAGAAGAAGGTCCAGACAGTCCAGCACTTCAAGATCTTTATGAACGTATTGACGAAATGGATCCAAACACTTTTGAAGCTCGCGCAAGTGTTATTTTGATCGGTCTAGGTTTCAATAACAAGACCATTAAGAAGAAGACAAAAGATATGTCTGGTGGCTGGAGAATGCGTGTAGCACTTGCTAAAGCTTTGTTTGTTAAGCCAACTCTCCTTTTACTTGATGATCCAACAGCCCATTTAGATCTTGAAGCCTGTGTCTGGCTAGAAGAGTACCTCAAGAGATGGGATAGAACTCTTGTTTTGGTTTCGCACTCTCAAGATTTCTTGAATGGCGTTTGTACCAATATGGTAGACATGCGTCAAAAGAAGCTCTTGTTGTATGGAGGTAATTACGACTCTTATGTTAAGACCAGGGCTGAACAAGAAACAAATCAAATGAAGCAATACAACAAGCAACAAGAAGAAATTGCACACATTAAAAAGTTTATTGCCTCCGCAGGTACATACGCTAATCTTGTTAGACAAGCTAAATCAAGACAAAAGATTTTGGACAAGATGGAAGCTGATGGTTTGATTGAAAAGGTTGTTCCAGAAAGAGTTTTCTCTTTCAGATTTCCATCAGTTGAAAAGCTTCCTCCACCAGTCTTGTCTTTCGATGACGTAACATTTTCTTACTCTGGAAAACCTGAAGATAATCTTTATGAACACTTGAATTTTGGTGTTGATATGGATTCTAGAATTGCTCTTGTAGGTCCAAATGGTGTTGGTAAATCAACATTGTTGAAGCTTATGACCGGCCAATTGACTCCTACTGATGGAAGAGTTTCAAGACACACACACTTGAAGATAGGTGTTTATTCCCAACATTCTGCTGATCAATTAGATTTAACAAAAAATGCTCTTGAATTTGTTCGTGATAAATTTCCACATATCTCCCAAGATTTTCAATATTGGCGTCAACAATTGGGTAGATATGGTCTTACTGGTGAAGGTCAAACTGCCACTATGGCTACCTTATCTGAAGGTCAATTATCAAGAGTTGTTTTTGCTCTTTTGGCCATTGAGGGTCCTAATATGATTTTGCTAGACGAACCTACTAACGGTCTTGATATCCCAACTATTGACTCCCTTGCTGATGCCATCAATGAGTTTGAAGGTGGCACTGTCGTCGTCTCCCACGATTTCAGACTTTTGGATAAGATTGCTAAAGACATTTTTGTTTGCGAAAACAAGTCAGTTACTAGATGGGACGACAGTATCCTGAAATACAAGGAGAAACTTGCTAAAAACATTGTACTTTAAATATAGGGTTTTTTTTTTCTTTTGTTTTTTTGCATGTAAAACTATTGAAAAAATTTTTTAGGTTTTTTCATAATTTGTTTTTATTCTCTTATTATTTAAAATTTTATTTAAAACAATTTATTGTTCTTATATATATTTAGAATATTATTCAAAGCAGTTAATCGGTTTAATATATACATTCGAATTATGTAATAACTGTTGATTACTTGTTAATGCAGGTCTAATGGTTGGTTGACGAGACGATTTTACGCTAAAAAGTTTTGCATCTTACGCAGAGGCTTTTTGGGGCAAAAAGTAAACACTTCTTAAGTCATGTGACCTATGGTAGATGATGGAACTGTCCTAAAAATAGCATGCAGCCAATTTCAATAGTATACTAGTCTAACTGTAGGTAACGGTTAAAAAGGTAGTTTACTGTCGTTTGTTGTTCACTACGAAACTAGGCAGAAGAGAGGAGGGGAAAAATAAAGACATTGCCACATATTTTATTTATTTTTACCTCTCTTACAATCTACTACATCAAAATTTCTCAGCTTTTTTTTATCTTCTTGTAGCTTTAATATACAAACAACACTTAAAGCACTGAAAAAAAGTTTTTTTTTTAGCTATTTCAACTTTTGCAAATAAATACAAGGAAGGTTTATTGATCGTTACATATTATTTTGACATACTTTTTTTCTATCATATATTGCATGAAACGAAAGACTTAACCTGTCTAGTTCAGCATTAATAATTCATATTCATTGAACTCTTTTTGCTTAACTTATTTTTTGAGTAAGTATATGATGTTAGTTCTCATTATTTTGTTTGGTTAAAATTCTCTGAAACACTGTTATTTTTTTATTTGTTTTTTATACTGGTCATGCTCTCACATGAATCACATATCTCATTACTTGTTTATGGCCCCTGGTATCATGTTTCTGATATTCAAGATCAAGTTAACTATTGTTTTTATATATTTGTGATATTTTTTTTATCTTATTTCATATGCTTTTTAATTGTTTTTGCGATTCATATATTAGAAACTTGTTGCTTTTTTCAATTTTTTTCTATTGAATCCTATATCTCTATAAGCATATATATCTAGCTGCGACTTTCATTTAGATATCTTTTTATTTTTTTTATTTGTTTATTTTTTTCGTTGTTTTGACTATGGGTATATTCAAGAAAAAGCCTTCTAACGTATTAAATAACAAAAATGTAGAATCTGCACAAGATCAGACTATCAGGAACTGTAGAAAATCTTTAGATAGCAAACTGTTTTTTGGACATACTACAACTAAACCTGACTCAACTAAGTACAACGTCCCTCCTTTATCTTCAATTGATCTCACTCAACCTCCAGTTTCAAATAGATATATATTTCCAAGTACTTCAGAAGGCTTTAGAATTCATCGCACTGAACTAAACTTTTTTAATTTTCCACTTACAATCATGTCCAGCACAAATAACTCTAACAACGGCTCACAATACGACAAACCAGCTATATTATTGAGACCACCTTTACTACATCAAAATCCTTCAACAGAGGATCCCAAAGATTATTCTTTTGATGGGTTTGATGATGTAGGCATTGCAGCATCTCGAGGTGCATTGTATTCCCCATCCATTGTTTCATCCGTTAATGACCTTGAAACAGATACAAGTCAATCAATAAAACAAAAACAAAATTCTCTCAGTGGTGAGCTCTATAATGAAGCAAAATACTCTTCACAAACCCCCCCTGTACCTCCAAATCATGGAATAGATGGTAAAGTAAATACGCCTCCATCACTAACCATATCAACAGACATATCATCGCAGATTAAACCTCCTCTAAAATCCCCTTCTGCAGCTGCAATGGCATCAAGCTCATCTAGAAATGTGAAAATAGGAACAGTTAGAATGGTTGCTTCATCCCATTCCCAAAATCCAAATAATGGCATATCACTTGGGATAGAAGCGATGCATGGAGAAGAAGGGTTTGGAAGTGTTAATAGTAGTGCTCATACTAGTATGTATAACTCTGAAGACGAACAAAACCAAAGTTTGAATAGCGACATTTCAGATGGATGTCCTGTCGCACCTCCACATAGAGCGATATTTAGAGAAATCTCACCAGCAGCTCACCATGAAATGACAGCAGCTTTGAATGACAAGTCTTCATCTGCATATAAAACTTCTTCAAATGAATTTTCAGAATCCTCAATAACCCCGACTACCTCACTTAAAGCACACAGTACAAATAGTGACTCTTCATATGTCAATGTAACAAATTCGAATTCTCCGAGCTTGTCTTCAAGCTATCAAAATATTTCGATTGGGTCTGATAACAATTTAGCCTCAAATAACGATAACAGAGATTCAAATTCTCCACATGCTTATAGAGATGTATTAGGAGATGAGGAATCTGTGGACCTACCATATAATAACAGAACCGATGACAACAACGATAGAACTGGCTATAAAGATTCATCGTTTGACAACAATAATAATTACGATCAAAGCCATTCAAACGAAGAATTAAAACAGTATCACCCAAAGGCATTGCATGGTGCTTTTATTCCACATAGAGATCTTGATGATGACTCCATATACCAAAACGAAACTGAATTATCCAATTCCAGCAACCAGGCTTACATACATAATTCTAATGGATTGTTGAATTCAAAAACATATGATAACTACAGAGATTCAATTATATCAACTGCAAGTAGCGCTATTCTAGATTCCTCAGGCGGTATTCAGAATATTGATAATAGTTTTGTATCCTTAAGTATTTCTGATGATGGCCATGATTATGAGTTGAGGCCAACGACAAGCGCATCTACAGTTAAAGAAACACCAATCAACTCTGCTACTCAAGATTCTGCTGAAACTGGTGCTTCCAGTACTTTTAATGAATCTCCTAAATCTACTTTTGACGAAGAAAACGTCATACATGTTGGACATGTGGTTCCATTAATAGATAATGAAGGTAAAGGTCCGATGACCCGTAATTCTCAAATGCTATTACAACGCCAAAATTCTTCATCTGATCTTTCGATACATACTGTAAATGTTAAAGACAACTTCAAAAATGAGCATATGCCACCTCCGGTAATTCTAGACGAGGTAACTGGAGAGCCTATGGTTTTTTACCCGGCCCCAATCCCCGTTGAACTCAAATTACCACCACTTTTATCTAAGAAAAATCAGCTTAAAGCGATTTCGGCAGCAAAGAAAAACCGCCCTAAAACCTTCATAGTCCCCCCTCCTCCAGTTTGGCATGTTGATCCTACGATTCTTCCCGAAAATCGTGATTCCATGCTGCTTAGAAGAAAGTCGACAGACAGATTAAGTAACATTCCAACAACGGTCAAAATTCAACGGCGCAGGTCTTCTGCTGGAACTTTAGATACATTTACCCATATTGGTGAAAACAATAAAAAAGACACTGGCAAGCTAAATGATAATGTAGCAAGTAATCTTGACAACAATCAAAACAACCAGACTGATGACACATCTGAGGAGCTTGGATTTGAAGAATCGATTCTTAAGAGTCCAGTTTTTGAAAGTATATTTGGGACACAAGAGAAGAAAAATCAAAAATCTAATGCATCCTCAAATTTAGACACCAATGAAGATGAGAAAGAGTTTGACAAGACCAACGAGTCAAAACCAAAAACTCACATTGAAGCCAACCGTATTTCTACCATGTCCAAGTTAAGCTATATTGAAGGGGAGCGTGATGATTGGGATGGTGGACGTAACTCAGAATTTTTTGATGAAGAAGCAGATGAGGAAGAAGATGACATATATACCGGACATTATCTAAATGACGAGGTCTTATCGGATTGTGCAACTGTACCAAGTGATGAAGAATATCAAGAAGAAATATTAATTGATGATGAGGAAACTGAGAAAAACAAGACTGAAGAAGAACGAATGGCCGAGAAATTGGGAGTTCTTGATAGAAATGGCGATGATTTTGCTTTTACTTCATTTGATCCCAATGCGGCAATTACCGAAAGAGGTCTACTTGGAGGTTCACTCTCATATAGTAGTGGCATTTTACCTGCTGTTGGAATTCATCCACGTTCATTGATTGAGGAACTGGAAATTCGAAAATCAGAGAAAAAGGCCCGTATTCAAAAGGTATATTATGATACAACCAGCGGCTACGCAATTGCCGCTGACATGTACGGAAAAGACTTTCCAGATGAAGAACAACTCAAAAGATTGCCAACTTCCGGACACCCACTTGATACAAGACGCGCAAAGACTTTGTTAGAATTACAGGAACAAGCTCAAATGGACTACGCCGATGAGCTAAATTTCCGTAAGACCATTCACAATGCTGTTGAAATTGAGCGTCAAGTTGTTCGCTACGGTGGAGTCAAGGGATCGAAAGCTATGCTCAGTCAAATGGGTATATTAAATATGGTAAATGCCCCATCAGAAGATGAGGCTGCAAATCCAAATGAAACTCTTAAAGAACGTCGTGCAAGACTTAAAAAGAAGAAGAAAGAGCAGCTTGAGGCTATGAAAAATGCTAGCACTATCAATTATATTGGAAATGATGGTGAAATAGAAGACGAAGAGGAGCCTCCAGGTGAAACTTTAGCTGAACGACGTGCCAGAATTAAGAAAAAGAAAAAGCAACTTAAAATGGCTAAACAATTGGCTCAAAATGAACCAATAGAAACTAAAAGTCTTTTGGAAAATGACGATATGAATTCAAATGCTGATAAAATGAATGATAAAAATGAATCTTTGAACATCGTACAACCACATCAATCTCGAATGGCATCTGCTTACTAGGTATTATTTACATTTCGCATACTCAGTTGCATTGAAAACTGCTAATTTTTATATTTTTAGAGCACATCTGTCAAATGGACATTTATGTTAATTGTATTTATTCTTGATTATATATTTTATATATGCATGCATCTATATCATATATAGACATAATTTAATTAACTCATGCAAAGAATTTAAGATTTAAAAATAATTTTTTTAACGGCTTTTGAATATAATTTTTACAGGGATAAAATTAAAAATCAGAATTTGAAAATGCTTTTTAAAATTATTTTTTTTATTTCATTTTGTAACTAGTTTTATTGTTTTATATTACTAAAACAGTAGTTGTTCGAAGCAGTTCCTCGTGGCCCAATGGCAAGGCGTTCGCCTACGATTAGTTGGTCCACAGCGAAAGATTCCAGGTTCGACCCCTGGCGGGGAAGCTTTTTTTAAGTTATAACAAATAATCGTGTTATATATTTTATCTCTTTGTTTTTATTGAGTCAGCAATTATCAGTTACCTATTAAACATACTTTTAATTGCGAAGTTAGATAAATCGAAACTTTTTTTTTTCTGTTTTTTTCTTAACTTTTTTATTTTTATTTTAATTTTTTTTTATTATTATCGTATCTACACCGATCTCATTAAAAATTATTATTTGTACAATTCAAATAGTTGGCTCATAATTAATCATGAGTTTTAACCACCCAGTTATAACGTCATTACTCGACACTGATTTGTATAAACTGACAATGCAAGCTGGTGTTTTTATAAATTTTCCCGATGCTCAAGTTGAATACACTTATACAAACAGAACTCCCGATAAAAAATATACACCAGAAGCATTTAAATGGCTCAAAGATCAAATAAGCTGTATGATAAGCGTCCAAGTTTGAGTAGCATTATGTAAACCAATCTAACCTTATAACTATAGCTCTTGGAAATCTTAGATTTTCATCTGATGAGATTGAATTCTTGAAAAAAGAAGCTTCATACTTGCCTAGCCAGTATTTTGAATATTTGAAAGATTTCAAGCTTAATCCTTCAGATCAAGTCAATATTAAATTTATTGAAGAAACCGGCAACTTAGACATTCATATTAAAGGCTTTTGGGTTGAGACAATTTTATATGAAATTCCAATTTTAGCCCTAGTTTCTGAAGGATACTTCAAGTTTGTTGAGACCGACTGGGATTATGAAGGCCAGTTGGAACTAGCAAAACACAAAGGAACTGTATTACTAAACCATGGATGCAAATTCAGTGAGTTTGGTACACGAAGACGAAGATCATTTAAAAATCAAGACATTGTCATGCAAGGCCTTGTTGAAAGCGCTCGAGTGCGGGAATCAACCGAACTTAACCCATCGTTTTTGGGCACTTCAAATGTTCTTTTTGCAAAAAATTACAATCTGAAGCCAATTGGCACTGTCGCTCATGAATGGATAATGGGAATTGCATCATACACTCAAGATTATATTAATGCAAATAAAACGGCTATGGATAAATGGATTAATACAATGGGGAAAGATGCTGCGGGATTTGCGTTGACAGACACTTTTGGAACTGACGATTTTCTAAAGCACTTTAAGCCTCCATACACAGACGCTTACAAAGGTGTACGCCAAGATTCCGGGGATCCATTAGAGTACACTAAGAAAATTGGTGAACACTACAGAAAACTTGGATATCCTGACAATTCTAAAGGTATTATTTACAGTGACAGCTTGGATATTGAAAAGTGTATTATATACAAGAAGGCTGCCGAAGACAATGGACTACTTCCATTTTTTGGTGTCGGAACTTTTTTTACAAGTAAGTATTTTGTTATCTATTTTTATTCACAATCCCGTTTATATGTTTATTTACTAACTTTTTCTCCTCCATTATAGATGATTTTAAGGAAAAAAGCAATCCTTCAAAAAAATCGGTTCCAATGAACATTGTGATTAAAATATCAAAAGTGAATGGATTTCCTGCTGTTAAAATTAGTGACAACATTAACAAAAACACTGGAGACAAAGAGACAGTTTTGAGGGTCAAAAAAGAACTTGGATATATAGAAAAAGATTGGTCTGAAGGCGATGAATCTCATCGTTGGGATAAGTCGAAAGATATAGATTGATTAGTCATATTTGCAAATGCCTTATATAAGAATTATTGCGCGTCGCGTTACACGATTTTTATTTCCGTTTTTGTACTTGTGTATTTACAAACTCGTTTGATTAACACACCTTTTTACATTTTTTTCTAATCCCATTTATCATAACATTTCATTCTCTAAGACCTTTTTTTTTTACAAATTTTTTAAAATGGACTGCGAATCTGACGTCTTAGTTGAAGAGAAACCCTCATCAATGGATCCATTCACAAATAAATCTCATATCTCGAAAAGAAAATTACAAACAGACAGCATAAGTACTAGTTCTTTGAAGTCCCCTGACCAAACACGCCGCTCTAAACGCATCAAAAATCAACAAGACTTAGAAAAAAGTTCTTCAAATTCCGCAGAGGTCAAAAAACTTGAAAACAAAAACGAAGATAAAAATAAAAATAATGATGATACCAACACACATTTATACGAAGACATGACTGATGATGAAATTCTAGATTCAATTATTGAAACACTATCACCCGAGGTACGATCGTTTCTCTCAGGTCCTTCAGGACTAATAATGAAACAGGTGGTTTACAAAATGGCCGACAAGATTGTTGAACGAAGAATCAAAAAAGAAAAACAAACCTTACAAGACGAGCTGCTTGCTCTGAAGCTTCAACAAGAAGAGAACTTGAAAGAAAAAGTATCGAAATCATCATCTCAATCAAAAAACAAATCTACCCAACAGCCACTACATATCATATCGACTTCCCAAAAATCATTAAAAGAATTCGAAATACGGCAGGACGTCACTCAAACTTCATGCGATTCTTCCTACAATATATCAAAGAAATATCATTCTACCAATAAATCCGAACAAGCCATTACCAAAGATGATTCTTTACTTCAACGAGAGAAAAAAGAAAAAGAACGCGTAGAACGTGAACGTAAAAAGGAAGAGGAACGACTTGAACGGGAACTTAAAAAGGAGGAAGAGCGTCTGGAACGTGAGAGAAAAAAAGAAGAGGAACGTTTGGAACGTGAACGAAAAAAAGAAGAAGAAAAACGCAAAAAGGAAGAAGAGCGTCTTGAACGAGAACGCAAAAAAGAAGAAGAACGACTTGAACGCGAACGCAGGAAAGAAGAGGAACGCATAGAACGCGAAAAAAAGCGCGAACGAGAAAAGGCTGAAAAAGAAAAGAAAAAAGAAGAAGAACGCTTGAGAAGGGAAGAGCAAAAACGTAAAGAAGCAGAATCCAAGGAAAAGCAACAGTCAACAATATCCAACTTTTTCACAATCAACAAGAAACTAGAGCAACAATCTTTGCAAGCCTCAAATCAACCTGACGTCAAAGCAAAAATAATTGAGGGCCAAACTTCAGACTTTGATAAATTTTTTCTACCGTATTACAAGAGAGCTGATGTTGAGATATATCTTCCTACTGCTGCACGTTTGAAACAAGACAGTAATCAAACTGTAGGCCAAAGCATTAAAGATTGGCTTAAATCTCAAAGATGTGAACGTGGTTATGAAATCAAATATTCTTCAAATGATGTGCTAAATATTGCAAACGACGAAAAATCCACTGAAAAGGATATTTTTGATGCCCTTCTTACTTTACCATTTAAACATTTACAGTTTGAAGAAAACGTAAGGCCACCCTATCAAGGAACTTTCTCTAGGTCAATACCAGGTGGAATTCCACGAGCAAATCCATTTTTCACAGAAGGCACAAATTTGAATTACGATTACGATTCTGATCTTGAATGGTCACCTGAAGACGAAGAAGGTGAAGATTTGGATAATGAAGATGACGAAAGCGACGAGGCAACAATGGACGAAGAAGAAGAAGACATGGATGACTTTTTATCTTCAGACGAAAGTGAAGGTAATAACAATCGACGCCGTATTCTTGGTCCACTAAAGCCATTTATTAGTTGGAATGATGGCGAACAAGACCAAGATTTATATAGATCTATGGAACTCGATATACTGCTGCGAAATGAAGAAATTCATTCAATTGATCCTTTTCATGATTACTGGTCTGTTCCTACTACAGCTCCAAAAAAAAAATCTGCCCCAGGGCAAACTAAACTACGGATTGCCAGCGGAGCGTTACAAGCTGATGATCCCAATTATGGAAAAAAGCTGATAAAAGAAGAAGATATGAAATCCTTTCTACAAAAGATCCAAGGTGCTGAAATTAATCAAACCTTTTTAGTTGAAACACTTAAACTTGACTTCCCCCAATATTCAAAAGAAGCCATTCGTGCAACTGTAAAAGATGTTGCCAGCAGAGTGGGCGAAAAAGAGCCCAACAAAAAATGGAAAGTTGAACCTAAAGTGTGGTCTTTTTATTTTGGCTCAAATGAAGTGCCAAACCAATAAACTACCGCTTTGACAATATTTATGTAAATTTTCCGTATATAATCTATAATCGATGTAAAATTTATGGTTTAATAATGGAGTTTTTAAGATTTGAGAAAATATTGCCCGTTTGGGAAATATAAAAACGCGACATTTTAAATTGGAAAAACAAAATGTAAACAAATAAACAAAAACGCAAAATTTATTTCTTCTCCACACCACCTGTATCTTTAGACTAACAATCACAATAATTTTAATAATACGTTTTATATATATAATTAACATACCAATAAGCTAAAATGACTACAGACGATCCTTCTAATAACAATAATACCAACCGCCAACAGAGGGCGGGTCATACCCCTTCCAATGACACTAGTTCTTCGCCTCTGTTTTTTGGATCATCTCCAACTGGTCTTGCCAGAACACCTGCTGGAGCTACACCCAGGGATAGAGTACATAGATTGCATAGCAGTTCAAGAAGTAAGTTTGAAATTGATATTATTTTTGTAGAATGACTTTTAACCAACAGATTGTGTACCTTTTTCATACAGACGTATCTTCGCCATTGGCGTTGTCTCTTTCGAGCGACTATAGTTCTCCCAGAATATCAATGCAAAGATCGAGAGGCGATATATTTACAACCCAAAGTTCGCAAACAAGATCACAATCACAACTAAACAATTCAGACAATAGCGATAGAAATACATACTCCATGGTAAGCACCCCACAAGCCCTACATAGTGAAAATGATATGCCTATGTCTGACCGGACAGTACGAGAGGACGATGATGTTGTTCGAGTCATCTGGGGAACAAATGTAACTATTTCAGAGGTCATCAAAACTTTTAGAAACTTCCTATTTGATTATAAAGAGAAGTACCGAAAACTATATGATGGAGAAACTTTGGGACCAGGTGAAGGAGAAGATCGCGTATATAGAAGAATTCTTGAAGATATGCTCAAAATGGGTTATACAAACTTCAATCTGGATTTACGAAATCTCGAGGCTTACCCTCCGACAAGAAAACTAGCCCGTCAGATTGTAAACTATCCTCAAGAAGTCATACCAGCTTTGGATGAAACTCTGAAGGAATGCTTGATCCAAGTTGCTTCAGAGGATCCTTCAATCTCACCATCAACCATTGAATCTGAAATCGAATCCAAAGTTTTTAAAACTCGACCATTCAATCTTTCAGAAGAAAGAGGTATGCGTGATCTCGATCCAACTGATGTGGATAAGTTGATTTCTGTCAACGGTCTTGTTTTAAGATCCACCCCAATTATTCCAGATATGAAAACGGCATATTTCAAGTGCTGGATGTGTGACTATGCTGTTGTTGTGCAAATAGACAGAGGTACTATTCAAGAGCCTACTACATGCCCAGACTGCTCTGCCAAAAACACAATGATTTTAGAGCATGTCAGATCAACATTCGCCGATAAACAAATTGTGAGACTTCAAGAAACTCCCAATAATGTTCCTGATGGACAAACGCCCCACTCAATTTCAGTCATAATGTATGATGAGTTAGTTGATGTATGCCGAGCTGGAGATCGGGTCACACTAACTGGAATTTTCCGATCTGTTCCTGTCAGAATCAGCTCTCGTCAAAGAACTTTGAAGAGTCTGTATAAAACTTATGTCGATGTCATCCATGTTAAAAAGACAGACAAAAAGCGAGTAGGTGTTGACGTTTCAACGCTTGGAAACACTAGTTTGGAATCTCGTTATGCAAACCAAACTGGAGCATACGACGAAGAAATTTTGAACGCAGACCCTTCTTTACATAGAGAGACCAGGCAATATAATGCGGTTGACGCTGAAGAAATAAGGCAGATCAGTCCAGAAGAAATTCAAAAAATTCATGATACAGCAGCTCGAGATGATGTTTATGAATTACTTGCAAGGTCAATAGCTCCCTCCATTTTTGAACAAGATGATGTAAAAAAAGGGATTCTACTTCAGCTTTTTGGGGGCACAAATAAAAAGTTTACAAAGGGCGGTTCACCAAGATATCGTGGTGATATTAACATTTTACTTTGTGGCGATCCATCAACTTCAAAATCTCAAATTCTTCAATACATACACAAAATTGCTCCAAGAGGTATCTACACTTCTGGTAAGGGTTCATCTGCTGTCGGTCTTACAGCATATGTAACCCGAGACCAAGAGACTAAACAACTGGTTTTGGAATCGGGTGCTTTAGTACTTTCAGATGGTGGTATCTGTTGTATTGATGAATTTGACAAGATGAATGAAGGGACTAGATCAGTTCTTCACGAAGTCATGGAACAACAAACTGTATCAGTAGCAAAAGCAGGTATCATTACAACGCTTAATGCTCGTACTTCCATTCTTGCATCTGCAAATCCAATTGGCTCAAAGTACAACCCTAATTTAAGTGTAATCCAAAATATTGACCTGCCACCAACATTACTTTCGAGATTTGATTTGGTTTACTTGATGTTGGACAAGGTCGACTCCAGAGCCGATCGTCAATTAGCTCGCCATCTCGCATCCATGTATCTAGAAGATACACCTGAAAACGCTTCTGCATATGAGGTTTTGCCAGTAGAATTTCTTACCGTTTATATTTCATATGCAAAAGAGCATATTCATCCAGTAATTCTTCCTGAGGCCAAACAAGAACTAGTGGATGCCTACGTTGAAATGCGAAAAATGGGTGATGACATCAGAGCAAATGAAAAGAGAATCACAGCTACTACTAGACAACTGGAAAGTATGATTCGGTTGTCAGAAGCACATGCAAAGATGAGATTGAGCAGATATGTAAACAAGGACGATGTCAAGGAAGCTGTGCGTCTAATCCGAAGTGCCATCAAAGATTATGCGACTGATCCAAGAACTGGAAGAATCGACATGAGTATTGTACAAACAGGAACCTCTATGGCCCAACGTATGATGCAGTCTACATTGAAGGAAGAAATATTGCGCATCATCGACAGTTTGACTCATGATGATAACACTGCACGACAAGCTGACGTGATAAGAAAGATTAATGAAGAATCCTCAGAACATTTCAGTGCTTTTGAAATTGCTGAAGCCCTTCGTACCCTAGTTCAAGAAGGTCATATTGTAGTTTATGGAGAAGGAAATAGAAGAAGTATTCGTAGGGCTACTGGCCTATAATTATGTGGGAAAAAATGTTTATTTGTTATATTTATAATTGTTCTGGGGTTAAATAATTGAAAAATCTGGTGTATTCATATATCTATTAAATTGATATAAAATGTTTTATAATATATAATAAACCTAGGCTGAAATCTTTATTTTTGCTTTTAATTTATTTCAACTTTTATTTTTCTCAAACTTGTAATTGATTAATTGATAATATTCTTAGATATTATCTCTTCTATATATGCTTTTCTATTTTTTTCGTAAATTTACTGATTGAGTGTAACGTGAATAAATGGCAGCCTCATCATCCATAAATCCACTAAACATGGGATATATGGGACCCCAATATCGACGAGATAAAACCATCCCAGGATGAAATTTATCATTAAAGATTGTACCTGGCAGCTCACTAATTTTCATTGGTATCATATCTTTAACACGACTAATTGGAATCTCTTTTAGAGGGTATTTTTTAGTGCGCAGGAATTTTCCATCAGTTGAAGCTGTAAGATATGTCATTGAATTTGAAACGCAAAAAATTTGACTTATCTCCTCAATACAGGATTCGTTTACTAGATAATTGTTGCGAGAATTGACAGTATTGTATTTCCAATAAAAAATAGTCCCAAACCAAGCCATTACGGTACCATAACTTTCTGCTAATTTTTCAGAAGATCCATTTTCCTCATTGTCTGAAAATACTTGATCGATATATACATGAACCGGTTTGAAGTTCCTCCACTGAGCCTGAAAAAAGGCAGGGACATTGTCTTGTCCTGCAAGGTTTTCATTACAAATAATAATGGAATAGTTTAATGTGTTTTTGAGGTATCTGAGAATCTCAAGCAAAAGTGCGTTTCTGTTAGGATCCGTTTCGGAGCGACGATCTGTGTTTAGATATTTGACTTGAGCATAAATATCAGGTCTAGACCACTCTGAAATGAATTTTAACTGAGTAAGAATATAACTGACATCTTCTTTGTTATAAAAGTTTTCAAACTTAGATTCCGTAATATCGCGTCCAATAAATCCAATCTGGTGCAGCAATACTCGGAGGAATTCAAAGCTATTGATACTCAACAGTTTCCCGTCAGGAGCGTAATTAAACGTTGTTCCCAGCAAGCTTACAGGATGCCCAAGAAATTTTGATCCCTCAAAAGAGTCTAGTACTGACTGTGATGAAATTACATACGAATCACTATCAAAAATGAGCAGTTGGTCATATAAAACAAGTGCAACAGATAGTACATTAGAGTTTTTATCTTTTATTGTAAAGACGCCTTCAGTTATTTGATAAAATCCGCGCTTGCGAAAATATCTAAAGATCCTATCGTTCCATTGAGTCGAATCCATTCCAGTAACACAATTGTGAAACAAAGCATATTTCCTTTGGTATTTTGGAAGTGGCTTTTCGCAAGGTCGTCTTGCATAGCATTTCATATTAGTACGGGTGTTTATTAGCGTGTCTGATATATCAAATAATCTAGTATACTTTTTATTACCAAAGATCTTGAGAAGAAAGCGAATAATTGGAAATGGGGCAAAGGGGACCCAACTAGGGGAGTGGTAAAAGTTGTAAAATTGGTTTGGAATTGGAGCAAGAATCATTTTGGCTTTGCGGCGATACTTGACATGGTGAGTCCCCTTTTGCATATTGGAATACCTAGCATTTTCACGCTCCAGCCAATACACCCACCTGACATGAACCATACGAATGTGGTCAGAGTTGCTGCCTGGAGGAAGCTTTTCAATTTCCTTATATGCCTTTTTAGTACGCTCCTTGGTAGTTTTCATAGCACAAACCCAAGGATAATACAGTTTGTTGTCTTTTATGCATTGTAGATCTTTAAAGTCGTATGGAGGGTTATGATATATTGATTTTTTAACATTTTCAATATTTTTAGATTGAACCTTTTCATCAGGATGAACTTTGACATGTGGTTTTGGGGGTAGTTTAAAGTTTTTTTTGAAGCAAAGGTCTTGAATCATTTCATTCCATTCAAAAAACTCATCTCTACCAGCCATTCGAATCTCCTGAGCTCTTCCTTGTGCTATTAGCATCAATCCTAGATATTCGTCCAGCTTAGGGAGTCTTTTTCTATATCCTTTCACTTTGGTAATAAGTTTTGAGGTTTCTAATTCAAAATTGATCAAAAAGGTGGGATCATTTTGCTTTCTAGGTTTTAGCAAATTGCGAAATCTTTCTGTCAAGTAGTCCAGACCCTCTTCATCAACCATTCTCAGTAAGAGAATGAGCATTGAGCGTGCATTGTAGGAAATACCTATTGGAGAATCCCATAAGTCCAAGTTTAATTGATCTTTAACTCTTTTGTAAACGGAATTTTCAATTACAAGATCAATCACATGTCTGTAAGTAAGATCCGTTAATGTTTTGCAAAATTCTAGCTTTCCATCCATAATTGGTGAAGTAAATATATTTTCTGCTACCCATGGATCTAAGCTTAAAAACAGATTTTTTATGTCAACAAACCAGGAAAAAAAGTTACCGTCAAGTTTCAAGGGTGTAGCATTGGAGACTAAATTTGCAACAGCAGCATCATTATAGACGAGTTCGTTCCGTATTATATGGTTTATGTCGCTAACTTTGAGCGGCATGTTGTTTGTTTCAATTTAGATTTGGTAAAAAATAATAAGTATTTAATAAGGCCTTTTCAAAAGCTGGAAGTGATACAAAGGATTCAAACATCAAAAAATAAACCCTAACCACAGCCGAAAATAGCTGTATCACAATGAAAATATGAGAAAAATGTATGACAATAACAAACATAAACTATATAATTCAGTATGGATAAAAAGAATGAATTTAGGACAAACAAGTTTCTGGAAAAATTGGCTCTTTGACTTGCTCAATATATTGGGCATAAATTACCGTGTGGTCATCCATAAGGTTTTTGAAACAAGGCTTTACAATGCCACGATACCTACTTGAAAGAAGTCTTCCTGGGTGTGCATTATCAGTAAGATCCTTGTCATCAGAAGAAGCAACAGGAAAACATGCAACACCTGGTGAGAATCTAGAACTAACAGGAAGATTAAAAGGCTGAACATTTTTAGACTTAAACGAGAAAAACCGATCAGAGCTTGCAAAATATTGTGCTTTAATAGATTTACCAAAGATACAAGTATCTCTTGAAATTTCAAAAGGAGAATGTATTTTCATAAATGCGGATCTAAAATCAGAATCGGTTTCCAAAAATTTGTTGGTACTGAGTTTCCAATGAATCATTGTTCCTCCCCAAACGTAAACAAGACCGGTTTGGCTACAACCGAACTGAAGATTTGTGATATCTATGCGGAAGTTGATAGTTGATAGCATTCCTGGACCAGCCTTTTGAGGTTCATATTTAATATAATCAGTGTATACATTCATTGGCTTGTTAATAAAATAACTGAGGCGATTCTCATCAAGAGGAATGTCATCAACTATCTTTATCGAATAATCAAGAGAACCCTTTATGTATCCCAATAAGCAGTGCAATTGAATTACCATGGAACTGTCTAGTCCACCCGGATTTAATTCCTCCTGAGATTGTAAATGTAGCACTCTCTCATAAATATCTGGTCTAGCCCATTCCCCTATAAACTTCAATTGAGTAATTAAATAATCAAATTCTTGCTTTTGTAATCTGTTGGCAATTGGAAATCGAAAACGAATAATTGAAGGTCCCAATGTGTAGTATAAGTTCTTGTCCTTGAGTTGAATTTGATGCAACAGTGTTGATAGAAACTCATAGCTGTTAAAGCTTAATAAGCGACCATCAGCATGATATTCGAGTTTTGCACCAAGTAGATAATCCGGGGCTCCACAATATACTGATTTTGAAAAAGAGTCCATAATTGATCTAGTTGAAATACAATTTTTAGTATCTTCAGGGTTAGCATCAAAAATTAAGAATTTAGAATGTAAAACCAAAACTACACTGATAAGAGTTCCATTTCTGTTTTTATAAAAGATTGAATCGCAATTTCTAATATATCCTTTCTTTTTGAAATACGTCCTGACTCTCTCGCCCCAATGTACTGATGCTGCACCATGTATGCACTTTACTAATTTACCGTATTGACTTTTGCGACGGTTTAAATCAGAGTAATACTGTATATAGAGAGTATATCCAAGTGGAGTGTCGTAGAGCGCCTCAGAAACGTCATATAGTCTCATATATTTTCGATGAGGAAACAGTTTAAGAAATACTCTAATCATCCCAAACGGTGCATGTGGGGTCCATCTCCTGTGGTAATGAAAACTGTAAAAACGTCTTAAATCATCGTTAAGAATCAATCGACATGAGCGTTGAAATTTAGTAGAGTCATCAACGGGAGATTTATAAAAATCCTTTTCAGACCAAAAAAGCCATGTTGTGTGATGTACTTTTGTTTTGGGAAATGTTTCATTTTTTTTAATAGGGATGATTGCTCCTTTGCTTATATACTTTTTAATTTGGATATTCATACATTTGGACCACGGACGACGTTGCTTTTGATCTGCCATTTTTTTTAAATCGGAATAGCAAAAAGGTGGATCATGTATTGTGTTTCCCCATTCGTCACGAAGATTCGAGTCAATATGGCCCCAGTTTTTAAGTTTGAAATCTAAAATAGTATTGGTGAGTGGACTAGCTAGTAATTCTTTTTCAATAGCTTTTAATGATTCAATAACTATGGAAAAAGTCAAATTGTTCAGTTTAAGAATAGTATTATGAGCAGCCTCGGATTTTACATTTCCAAGTAATAATAATGACGGAAAGTCAATCTTGTGATATTCCATGAAGGCTTTTAAGTGTACTTTAAAGTTTTCAGTAGCCGCCGTAAATTTTTCTAAAAATTTGGAATCATTGTTACGTTTTCTGGCTTTTAATAAGGGTCTTAATTTCAACATCAAGCATTCGACAGATTTATAGTTGAACTGGCGATCTAAAATGGTAAGAATTGACTGGGGAGTATACAAAACAACGCCGTTAAATTTGAGATCATTGTGGATCACAATGTATTTGTCAAGAATTGGTTTGGTAACAATTTTATTAAGGATATAGTCAAAGAAAAAAGAGTAAATTTTATCTTCGACAGTTGACACCCTAACAAGTTCAATAGTTTTCAATGGTTCAAATATTGTTTTTGCATATTGTGATTTGTCAATTTCTAGGTATACTTCTTTGAATTTTGTGATCCAATTAATGTAATTTGAATACCCTTTCAATGGATTTTTTACAAGAGGAGCAATTGCCTTTTCAAGTTCGGGTATATCATATGTACATAGATCAGGCTGTTTGGCTTTTTCGTCTATAGGTACTTTTGTAGTTTTTTTGTGATGACTGGACATACTTAATGTTAATGCTTTTTTAATCACAAGAAACAATGAGAATAGTAAGTGAATAAATTTAATAGTTGAATGGTTTATAAAAATAAAAGTAAAAATGGTTCAAGGCCGGGTAATGAAAATGAAATGCTTTGAATTGATTATCAATGAAATCTTAATAACAATAAAAACTGGGTTTCAATATAACCCGTTGGATTATGTTTATCAATTCAAAATAAAATGAATTAATAAATTTTTTTATCCTTTCATAATTTTGTTGATCTATAAAACTAATTGCTTAAAGATACGTGTTTTTGATAATTGTAATTTATATTGTACTGGTGACATTGTTACATACTTGAAATTGTAACAAACCAACTCTTAAATCAAAACTCAAAATCATTCTTTCCTTCACTTTTTTGTTAATTAAATAAAGCCAAACAAAGCCAATTCTTCACTTTTATTCATAAATCATATCTGGTCTTTTCTCTAGATTAATAAACTTACTATATATTTTTTTCTTCAACCTTTTTTTTATTATTTATTATCACAAAGTTGGAATAAGTGCTATTTTGAAATGAAAGTTTCAACTACTTTAATCTCAATTTCGCTCATTTCTGGGGCTTTAGTTGCCGCTAGCCCAGACTCAGTTCAAGACTCAACTGTTTCCATTCTCCCTGTTGATCAAGAAAAAGTCATTGTATCTGATGACAACGCTTTAATTGAAAACGAAAAAAGGGCCAACAAAGTTATTGATCTAGACGTGGCAGATCCTGAGCCTGAACCAGAGCCTATTTTGGAAACAAAGGAGACAGTAAAGACAGAGGAAGAAAGACAATTTATTAGAGATCGTGTAGGCGCGTTATTTTACGACAATGGTGTTTACAACTTAGAGGCAATTGATACCGCATTGGAACAATGTGAAGTAGTACAAAACTTGAACGCTTTTATTCAGCAAGAAAACGAAAACAAAAGTCCTTCGTTTATTGAACGATTATTCACCAGTCTTTTCCCATTTGGACCAGGACTCAATGCTCTTCTTGCTACCACTTATATTTCAGGACCGCCAAACTTTTTGTTGGCTTTAGTGAGTTATTTGATAATTAATGGTCTGATCACTTTATCTACTTTAACTAACAGATCATAACTTATATTTTTATTTTTTTAGATTCCTCCTAATATTGATCCTTCTAGTTTGACCACTTTAGTTTCATTTGCTGTTGGTGGTTTGCTTGGTGATGTGTTTTTACATTTGCTTCCTCAAACCTTTGTTGGAGAGGTTCATGAAGAAGGCGTAAGGTTTGTAATTGTAGATGAGCGCCGCAATACCCTTTTAGGATTGGCAATGTTTTTAGGCTTTTTGGCATTTATCACTCTTGAAAAGGCTATGAGGATTATGGGTGCAGGGCATGATCATGATCACAGTCACGACAGTATTACAATTACGAGGAAAACCAAACTTGAGATCGAAGGCCACGATGAAGAGATTGAAGAAGCTGATGTTGATGAAGACAAACAAGTTGACGCCAAATCTACTTCTGTTGAAGTTAAAAAGGAACCATCAAAACTAACCAACCGAAAAGTTCATGCTGAAGTTTCAGATAGTTATACTATTGAAGAAACGGACAATGACGAACCTCGGGTGTCAATCAAACTTTCGGCTTATCTTAATTTAATTGCAGATTTTACTCACAATATAACAGACGGTCTTGCTATTTCAGCCTCTTTCTATATCAGTAAGAACGTTGGTGCTACTACATGTTTAGCCGTGTTTTTCCATGGTAAGTGGATCAATGTTTTATTTTTTTTTACTTTTGACAAAAACAATTGGGAAAGTCCAATTAGCTCTCTAGGCATTCAATTGATCCAATAATAACTAACAAACAAACCCTTTAATCAACTTGATTATTCTTTAAAATATAGAGGTAAGAAAATATTCACTATTACATTGATAACATTTGATGATTATCACGTCATTATATTGCCATACATTGTTAAAAGTGTAAGAGTGAAGTGATAATAATACTAAAACTTAATACTTTTTTTATTTTAGATTCCCCATGAAGTCGGAGATTTCGCTCTATTGATTCAGGGAGGATTCACCAAGAGACAGGCAATGTATGCTCAGTTTGTCACTGCAATTGGAGCTTATTTAGGAACTTTTATAGGAATTGCCATCAATTACTTTGCAACCTCAGCATTGAAACGCGCTGAAGGTCTTAACTCTGTTTTAGAGGCTGGAAAGGCTACTGGTATTTTTGGAACCAATGTTCAAATCTCTGATTTGACATTGCCTTTTACCGCAGGTGAGTTTATTATTATTGATAAGAGCTAATGATTATTACGCTGCTGGTTTTACTACTAACACTGCTATTATAAAAATAATTATATTATTTAGGCGGCTTTTTGTACATTGCAACTGTAGGAGTAATTCCGGAAATTATTGAAGCTGATGAAGACCTTAAGAAAATGGAACAGTTTAAGAAAAGTTTGGTCAATCTAGCTGCCATGTTAGTTGGTATTGGTCTTATGTTTGTTATCTCATGGACAGAGTAATGAAAGATTACGCGAATTGGAATTAAACCGTATTGAAAAAAGATAATTAAAAAAATATATATTATTGAAATTCTTATATTTCTATTTTTTAAAACTTTTTTTTTCTATTAACAAAAAAAAATTATTGATGGTTTATCAATTTTTTTGTATTGCTGAATGTTGTTGAGCCCCTGAAAATCAGTAATGAAAATACTGAGAAATAAAAGCAGCAACAACGAAAACATTTTTTTTTTTTTTTTAG
>CBXB010000147.1:9494-31045 GCA_000817185.1 Magnusiomyces clavatus CNRMA 12.647
TTTTTTTTTTTTTTCGTTGTATAACTTAAGAAAAGCAAATATCCCAACCATGTTGTTGAATGACCTTATACCAATTGACGTATTTAGAGCCATGGTGATCTAATTTCCAAACTTCTTCGGCTAGGTTGCATGCTCGAACAATGTTTCTAGCAAGTTGACGTTTGTAAAAGCCATCGAAACGAGCCATCATTGCTTGACGCTGGCGGTCAGTAGTAGCCATTATACTAGCAATGAAAAGAGGGAAAACTACACTAGCCTCAACTTTTGTATTTAAGACAACATCGAGGCTTGTAGTTAATTCACAAGCAATGACCTGCATTTCGAGGGAACCAGCATTGCGACGAAAGACACTCTGTAGCAAATGAAGCTTGGCTGCTAGTTGAAAAGTTTCAAATAATGTGAGTTGTTCTTCTAAGTCACCCGACTTGAGATTTATAATATCGTTGGGATCTGGCTTGCAGGAATCAATGCGTTGTTCTAACTCTCGTGCACGGTCATGCAAATCTTTCATTTTATCAATGAGCCTACGCTGTACTGATGGCATCAAGAATGAGTCGACAGACTCGTTTTCATCTTCGCCGTTATTTTCGTCTCTATTAAAATTGTGATAGCTAGAATTAATTTTCATATTCATTATTCTAGATGCTGGTGATCCTTCACTTGTTGAAGAAGAGGATAGTGATGAGGGAGAAGAGTCCTCCGGAGAGGAAGGGGATCTATTGTCTTCTGAATTTTTCTTCAATCGCTTTGATTTAGAATACTGTGAGTATATTTCTTGAGCTTCAACGGCCAAATCTGAAATCTCAGCCATTAGAGCAAAGATGGGTTTGCAGCATCCAATAAGACTGTGCACGCCAGGATCCATCTTGAGAATCATATTGTAGTCCTTTGGCTCAAAGTGAGGCTTATGTTCATACTTAGATGCAGCCAAAATGTCATGATAAACAAAATTTGTAGCAAGCCAACGTTTGGTAGGATCATTTACAAAATGCTCCATCCCACCTCTCATTTGAATCACATCGGCCGCAGCATTTAAGTGCCTGTTCCAATGGACCATGTCGCCTTTACAAATCTCTGCCGTTGCAATTATCAGTATAGCTGCAAGAGTAGTTAACTTGTGTTTGGGAAGGTCGTTGCGTACCATCTTTATAGCGTTGTTGAGATATCTGAGACCCACGTCTTCGTGACGTCCCATACTATGATGAAAAGAAGCATAAGCGACTAATGCATATAATACCGATGGATCTTCATGGGCCATCGGAACAAAAACTTTTAGAAATGAATTGATTTTAGACGATACGTTAATCATGTTTGCAAGATAGTTGTTGTAGTATGCAAACATTTCTATCCCAATATTGTCTAGATATGATGCATACCATGGTGAAGGTGAGTTACTCATAACCAACGATGAAAAGTCATAGTCATATTTGTCTTTCCCATTATCTAAATCACTTTCAAGATATGGGAAATCCAAATCCTGATTATAGGTAGAGATGACATCGTGACTGTTTTGAAATTGACGGCTAAGTGCATCTTCTGTTTCTGTAGATTCATTTTGATTGGATTCCTCTGTATCTGGATTTTCCTGAGTATTCAACAACTCAATTCTAGGCGAAGATGGAAGAAAGGTCGGTGACGCTATTAGTGAGTGAATAGATCTAGTAAATAGCTTAGGTGAATTAGAAGCTGCTGCAGCTGCCGCTGCTGCCATAGCAACATTAGGGGTGAATAATTCTGAGGATGAGAAACGAAATTGTGTATTGAGATATGATGATCGTCGATCGTTTGAGTTAGAGGTTGTATATGAGTGCAAAGATGATGAGGCTGATCCAGCAGCATCTGTAGTATTGGCGGGGTCAGTAGACAGGTTTTCACTCAGAGTGGGGTTGAGAAAGTCTGAAGAGCTTTGTTGTTGTGCCTGTTGAGGGGTCAAAGGGCCAAATAAGGGGTTCTGAAACCCGTTAATGACGTTGTTGAAATTTGCGGGACTAAAGTTATTATTATTATTGCTGTTGTTATTTGTAGTTTCCGTATTATTGTGGGGTGTCTCGGTTGAGTTAAAAGTTACGCCCGTAGATTTTACCAGGGACTCAATACTGTCAAATTCCGTATGTGAAAGGTCTGTATCAAATGCTGGTAAAGGAGAAGAAAACCCATTCAAAGTAGAGTACCTAGAATGATTATCTTTGAGTAGTTGGGTATAGTTGATAGATGATGATTCAGATGGAGAGTCGTACTTAGGAGATAGGGATGGAGCGTCATTTTGAACACCAGAGGAAGCAAAACTAGACTGTGATGAAGATTTGTGTTTATCTTTTACAGCAATAGAAGGTTTACGGGGTTTCTTGGGACTAGACCTAGATCTTTTAGGAGGTGAAGGACCCTCATCAGCAGACGTAGAAGGCTGTGAGTTTCCTGAGGTAGATTTGTATCCATCTGAAAGCTGTGACTTTCGCTTCTTGTTTTTACGTTCTTGGCCGGGCACTGGGTATGTGCATTCAAGGTTGAGTCGTGTGCATGCATTACAAATGGGTTTCCCTTCATCACAACGTTTTTTTCGTTTGCGGCAGGTGAAGCATCCATTTCGAGACCGCTGCCGGGGCTGTTTTAGGTTAGCATTATTGAAGGAATAAGACGAGGACGGGGATGAAGATTTGCTGGTTAAACTGTTGTGAGATAAAGCGGGGGTGTTTGTTGAAGAAATTGATGCTTGTGCGTTAAGCATTGAGTTGTTGAGTCAGTAGATAATCGAAGCAAAAAAGTTCAGGCAGCAGAAAAAAAGCACATGGGTATCAAATAACTAAAAACGTTTTTTTTTTATAAAGTAGATCTTAAAAGATCATATAGTTAAGTATATATATATATATATAAATAAATAAAGAAAAGGAAGAAAGAAAAAAAGAAAAAAAAATAGAGAAATTTAAACATAATAAAGATGGAGAGAGAGAGAAGTGAGGTTGTGCTGGTAAATAACATCTCCGTTGGCGAATGGGAATTGTTCAAGATAACAGTATGAAAAAAGGCTTTGGGTGACCCATCAAATTTAATATATACGGCTGGAAGTTGCCATATGTAGTAATAGAGGACTAATGAAATTTAAGCCTTTATTTTTTTTTTTTATCATGCCTAAAGGGCTTTGAAATTTTATTACAGAAGCAATAAAAAATACGAATGATAAGCTCAACAATAATGTAACAAAATAAAATAAAAATAAAATTGATAAGAAATGATAATGTTATTTTATTTCATTTTTTATTTTGTGAAGGGAGGATAATAATAATTTTCACTTTAAAAAAAAACAAATTTATCAAAAGAATTTAAAAATTGTATATTAATAAATTTAAGAGCAAAAAAAAAAAAAAAAAAAAAAAAAAAAAAAAAAAAAAAAAATCCTCTCTTCAATTACCCAAAATTATAGAAAATTAATAAAAATAAAACTTTTGAATGGCTGCATTTTGAGATAACGGTTCCTACTATCAAATGATTCTATGGTTGCGTAATACCGATGGTGACATATTGGGTGACATTTGCGATATCGAACATTACTACATTCAAAGTTATCAGACTGCTTGTTTTAAAGCTAAATTTGAATTATTTTTTTTACCCAAAATGTTCTCCCTCTCACTTAGGAATTTTATATCTTTTAAAGGAAGAGAAAAAAAAAACACAAAAAATTGACTTAAGAGATTCCAACCGTTGGACTTTTTTTTGTCTTGTGCAAACATGATACGGTTAATGATTAAACAAGTAAGTAAAATTTCTTGTTTAGAGAGAAAAGAGTAAGAGACTTTTTTTTATCCTTTGCTTTTATAAATGAATTATTGGAGTGCAATATTTAGAACATTCCGTAATTTTTGTTTTATTTTATTGACCGTTGAATAAACAAATAACAAAATTTAAGATATATTTTGTGGAGAGATTTTTAGACTCATTTTTTATTTTTTATTTTACAGAATGAGATAGAAACATGTTGGTTATATAAAACCATTTGAGTACTTGTTGGACTGATTTCATTTAAAATATATCATAATTTTCTTAGTATGTCTGCAAACGGTAATATGAATAAGAGAAACCTATTTGGTACGACCTGATAAAACGAAAATAAAAAAAATAAAAAATGCGAGTATTTTTTTTTTCTAACCAGTAATATCTTTTCTTAGATATTTTTTTTCTGATAGTCCTAAAAAAGATATATAGCTCATTACTTGAAATACAAACATTAACAGTCATTATATGGGAAACCAAAAAGATAGAAATCTATATATCCTGTAGTGTATTTTTATATTTTGAATCTATTGTATAAAAACAAAAAATAAAATAAAATAAAAAAATAAAATAAAATAAAATAAAATAAATAAAAAATAAAAATAAAAATAAATAAAATAAAAAAAAATAAAAAAAAAATAAAAAAAAAAAAAAAAAAAAAAAAAAAAAAAAAAGGACTGCAACTAATAATTATACGCAATTTGAGAGACCGTTGTTGACTTGACCGTTGAACCATTTCAGGTATGTGTATCCTAAATAAAGTTTGTTTGGTAATATATTCTTAAAAATAGATGCAGTTTCTACACTATAAGATAAACTATCAGTATTATAAATAAATTCTTTTTTATTTTTATCTCAACAAAAATAAAACTTCAATTGTTAAAAGTTTCAATAAAGATTTTGCATTGTAGAATTATAGAAAAAAGATAAATAAGAAAACTGGTAAAGCTTAAATAAAGATAATTTAGTTAAAAAAAAAATGTATTTGTATTTTGTACATTTCAAAAAACAATCAAAGTTTTTATACGATTGATTTATAGCTTCTAACTGAAATAAAAAGTTTCCTTTTATATTGAGAAATATTGTACAAGGTTCAGTCTTTATAACATAAAAAAGCTATTTAAACATTATCAAAGCTATACAAAATACCACTGATCTTATTTTATTTTTATTTTTTCCCTCTACAAAATCAATATTTATAATATTTGATAAATAGTTTATTGTCCACCACCTTGTTTCAAAGAAGATCTTCCAGCCTTCAAAAGTTCATCGCATAATAGCAAGTTGGATGCAATTGATGTAGCACTTGAAATACTGTTTCTTAAAGCTCTAAATGAATCATAGATACCTTCGATAGTAGGATCAATTGGCTCACCTGTACTCAAATCAATACCGACAATATTACCTTCAGCTTGTTCTTCTTGTAAAGCACCCAATGTCTCTAGAGTATCGAAACCACCATTAGTAGCCAAGGTCTTGGGAATGATTAAAAGAGCTTCAGCAAAAGCTTCAACACCGAATCTAGCCTTCTTGCCCTTTACTTCTTTGCTTTTGAGAAAATCTCCCAACAAATGGGCATTTGCAGCGATTTGGAAAGCACCTGCACCTGGAACCACAGACTTGTCAGTAATGGCATTAGAAACACTTCTCAAACCATCTCTAACTGCATCCTTTACTTGGGTAATTGAGTGTGAGTTAGGCCCTTTAATTAAAATGGTAACACTCTTGGGGTTCTTAACTTCTTCAACAAATGTGTACTTTTCTTCGCCAAGGGTATGTTCATAAACAAGACCAGCCCATCCAAGGATATCAGGAGACAAGTCGTCAACACTGTTTTGGGCAGTTCCTCCGCAAACTAACTGTAATCGTTCCATGTTTCTTCTCTTGGCTCTTCTTAAAGCAAGTATGTTATTCTTTGCAAGAACATCTAAAGACATTGGATCAATTCCCTTTTGGTTGATAATGACAAATCCCTTTGTAGGGTCGTTGCCACAAACTTCCTTTTTCAATTCAACAATCTTGCGAAGCTTGTCATCAACAAACTTTCTTTCGCTTTCTACAAGCTTTTCTCGTTGTTCTGCTGTGCTGTAATAAAAGCCGGAGTTGACTTCACTCTTTTCGTATTCCAATGAGACGTTCAAGGTCAAAATATAGGCATTTTCAACCCTTTTTGGCATATCTGGATGCCTGGCGCCATGATCCAATACAAGACCCTTGATCAATTGAGTTTCTGTGGCAGATCTGTGTTGCATTGTAGCAATTTCAACCATGTGTAAATCAACTGGCTTATCTTCAGTACGAATAGTAAGAACTGCATCTGTGACAATAGGTGTGAGTGTTTCGGAAAGTTTGCTATTGACTTTGGTTGTAAGTGAGCTTCGAGCAACGGCAAGTAAAAGTTCTCTGTCAATCTCGACTTCTTGCTTAAATGAATCTAAAAATTTAAGGGTTTCGTTGCGGGCAATCTCGAATCCATCTGTAATGACTCTTGGATGTAATCCTTCTGAAATAAATCTTTCAGCTTGTTTCATAAGTTCGCCAACATACAAGCATACCGAAGTTGTACCATCACCTGTAATTTCATCTTGAGCAGCAGCAGCTCTGGCAATCATAACTGCGGTGGGGTTTTGAATTTGCTATATACATTCAATTGTTAGTAAATTGATTTAAGCTAAAAAAAATTGTAGTCTCTGCTTACCATTTCAGATAATAAAACTTTGCCATCCTTAGTGAGTTTAATATTTCCGGCACCATCAACAAGCCTAATTGAAGAAAAAAAATCGAGAAATCGATTAATGTTAGAAAAAAAAAAACACCATTTAATGCTGTAACTGAAAATACTAAATCATTCACTTTACTCACATCTTGATAGTTCCCTTTGGGCCTAAGTTACTGGCAAGAACATTTTGTAAACCTTGGGCTGCAGAAATATTAACGGTCAAAGCCTGATTTCTTCGTAAAGATTCGGCTTTGGGATTTAAAAGTTGAATAGAAGACATCTTTTTGATTAAATTGTTTATTTCAATATAAGTGAATAAACTTTAAAGTTGATGCTATTCAAAATCAATATTAATTCAGATCAAAACTTCTTCTTTTTTCTTCTATATTTTTTTTTTGGAGGTGAGGAATGGGAAAAAAATTAGAAAAGTTGGCTACATCCAAGTAGTTACCCGGCCTTAATAACTCAAGCTTGTTACATACTGAAGCAACAACATTATAAGTTTTTTTTTTTAAAAAAATGCAAACCAAATATTAAATTTTTATAAAAACATTGTGAAAAAATACGTAAACTATAAAATAAAATGAAAGAATAAAATATAAATTATGTTTGGCCAAAATAAACAATGAGCCGTAAAGTCGTCAAACTTCAAACATCTCTTCTTCAATTACGCCAAACAGATTTTGAATATGAATAGCTAAACCGGCCAACTGTTCAGTTATTCCAATTGTAACTAATATGTATGAGTAAAACAAAATAAAGTCTTCAACATATCCAGAATCCATTATTTGATCAAGAGCCACACTTTCAGGTTCATTTAGAGATCTGAAGGTCAATGCGTGTTCATTATCATTGTCCGAGGCAAACCCTGTATCAAAATCTTTAATATTAACAGCTCGATATTCGTTAAGCTTTACTAACATTCGATCAATTGCATGCTCAGTGGATGGCATTTTATCTGGTAATGGAAAGCCAAGTCTCATAGCTGATGATAAAAGATAAAAATTGAGGAAAATTCGGTTGCAAAGTTCTGCTCGTTCTACAGTCGTATATTCGATAATTTCTAATTCTCGACTGCTAGCTTTGGGATCCTTGGCAATCAAAACACTGATATCTTGAAAAACATCAAGAATTTGTTGCGTATATTTTAAAAGGGCAGAATATTCTTCCTTGGGAAAAGGACCTTTAAGACGTAGCTCATTTGGAGCCATAGTTAGCAAGCCGTTGAGTTCAATCATGACTAGCTGCATTGCATTTTCCCCTTGAATACCAGTAAATCTGTATTCTGTGCTACCTTTACGAGGCTGCGTGCGTAGGGCATCAGCTTTCCACACCAGTCCCATTTGTAACCATAAAATAGAAAGACCTCGCTTTAGTTTACGTCTAGCACTGTTTGGCAATATGAATGTAGAAATAAACAATGCCCACATAACACCAGCACAAACTGATACAAAACGATGGAACGCGATATCTCTGACAATAAGTTGTGTAGTATCTTCGTCATCATCATTATCTGATATGGATAAAGAATAAGAGTAGAGGACTGTTAAGTTGAATGTCAATAAAATAAACCTTCCAAACATGTTTTTAGTATTCCAAGAAAGAATTATCCAAAAACAGCAAAAACTCAAGAAAAACCCAAGGATAAGCAATACAATGTTGTTTTCAGGGAAAAGTGTCCAGCAAGCCCAGGCTATTGAAGCTCCAAGAAAAGTACCAAGAATTCTGATTGGAACGGTATTAGCAGTTCCTCCCACAGACTTGTTCATGATAATCACAAAGGTAATAAGTCCCCATTCACCCCGCCAACCAGAATATGTAGGTCTGAAACGTTCTGAAAAAGCTGGTAATGCATATATGCTAGCACCAAGACCAACTTTAATACCAAATTGAACGTCAGGTCGTCTAAATGCACGCAAACTTCTCCAAAGTTTCAAAGCAAGACTGGGCTTTTCAGGACCACCTACAAGGTCATTCTCACCTAATCCCTCATCTGCGATTTTGCTAAGCTTTTGTTTAGTTCTGACTTTGTTTACGTTTTCATATTTACTTTCTAACGAGTTATTAAGTGAGTTTTTCGTAACATCGACAAAGATAGACCCTACTGCAGTTCGCGGTTTTTTTCCTCTGCCCAATTTCCAGACCCATGAATAGTTTCTTTTGAGATTTATCTTGTTTTTACTAACAATTTTTTCGTATTGTTCTAAGCGTTTCATAAACTCCTTTAATTCATTTCCAATTTCTTCAAGAATATATGAAAAGTTACCACAACTAGCAGCTTCAGCTTCTTTACTAACAACGGACTCAAAATTCGGATCTAATACAAAAGAGTCGTTTTTGTAAAGATCATACAAATGTTTTTCACGCGCCCGAGAGTACTTTAGTAAAATTGTTTCAAGCTCTGTAAGCTGTTCTAGGTGGCTGGAGATATTATATGGTGTTGACTTTTCAAATGGTAATTCTGACATAACCTTTTGTAGAAACAATGAATACTTTGTCATGAAAGGACCAATTGATTTGGTGAATTGCTTAAACACAGCGGTGGCAGAAGAATTACCAAATGTTTCAAAATCAGTTGATGAACTTTTTCCCGTATCAACTGAGGTAGGATTAAAAAAATTGTCAACAGACTCTTCATCAACTATAGCAGAATAGTTGCTAAATTTACTATTGCCGTTACCCGACATGTTCAAAAGCTGCCCTGGTGTGAACGGGGTATCTTTAGAGTGTGTATTATCATTTTCGTCATCATCAGATATATCTGTGCATGATGTAGTGGCACTATCTAATTCATCAGATAAAAGAGACCATTGAGTCAGTACACTTGAGCCCAATCCATTAAATAGCAAAGAAAGCTTGTGACTTGAAGCTGTAAGATCAACCAATGCATTGTATTCTTCTTCTTTTCCAGCTAGTAAAAGTTCATATGCAGCTTCAGTCAAACTTTTGGTCAATGTTTGATAAGATGACACTGATTGAGATTTTAGTTTGTTGTATTCACTAGAATGAACAGTCTCACTTTTCATAAATTTCTGAGTCAAATAGTTTAGCATTGCAGAATTTATTTCCATTGCATGATTCAGCTCTTTCTTTGTAGCAGCAAGTGCATACTTTGGCCATAGTAGAAAACAAACCAGTGTTGATATGACAACACCGGAGAAGACCAGAAAAAAGCTCTGGAAAACTTTATCCAATGACACAACACCAGCCTGAATACTTCCCTCTTTAGTCAATGAAGTAACCAAAAAAATTGCAGCTACGGAGCAGGCGGTATTGAACGTTTGTTTGCCAATTTTCTGCTTTATAAACGCAACATAACCAAGTCCGAACCCGCAGAAAAATAAAATATCAATTGTGTAGCCCCAATATTTCAAACCCGCTTTATGAAATTCGCGAGAGAGAAGCATACTAGATGTGACCATAAGTAAACTGTACAAAAGGGAAAGTATGACAAAAAAGATTGACTCATACATGCTTCCAGCAGTTCTTGCTGGATGGAAGTAGACTGCAATTGTTGCTGCTAAATGTTTGTTTTGACTTTTACCAAAAATTTCCCGTAGGGGAGAGTATACAATCATCGACCCCAAGAAATATGCAATAGAGCATTTTAAGATATTTTTGAAAAGAGCAGACGCAATAAATTCTTTTACTGTCTGAGCTAACTCGCTGATTTTTATTTTAATGTCTGTTTCTGTTGGCGTTGGTGGCTTTACAATATCACCACCGTTTACATTTGATTCCTGAGTCAGTAATGGAGAAGTTTCAGTTGTACCTTGTGACGGTTGAACATTTTTTCGTCGATTGAATTGTTTGGGAGATTGTAAATAAGAATCGCGGCGTTTGACTACAAAAGTGTCTGCAATTGCCAGACTTTTGCGACGAAGTAACGGAAAAGGTCTAGGGGAAGCAGTAGGATTTTGAGCAAATGGAAGCGGAGAAGCGACAGGTTGTCGTTGTTGAGGTGGAGTCGTTGTTGAATCCATTGGTGCTGAAATAGATGAGGAAGTGCCTCCTCCGATACTATCGGGAAAAATAGATGACAATTTTGGAGTTATGGGTGTCATAATCAGTCATCGTTGAAAAAAATTAACGATAACAATCTGTGATGTATTAGAATAAAAGGAAAAAAAAAACGAAACAAAAAAATTAAAAAGGTTAACTATTGATTTAGAATTTAAACCTGCGATTTCAATGAATTAATTTTTTTAGGTATTGAAATTTTAGTTCATTACAAACCCAAACCCAGTTACAAAGTATTGTAATTATTTTTGTTACAATTCAAAGACAGTCTACTACTATTTTCAGTGCTTTTTGCCACCACCAAAACAAACCAAAAAAATACCAAAGAGATAAAAAAGTTAAAAAAAAAAATCTCTTAATGAAATCTTTCACCACCTACTTAATTTATCTTGTCTTTATCATAATTTAAATCCGCGCATTTTTTTAATTAATTGTATTATTTATTAGACAGCATATTATCTGCTCAGAAAACATTATCAATATATTTTTATTTATTCAAAACAGCTATAACAAAAAATGGCCGACTCAGATGAACATATGAAAGACACCGTCGAAGACGAAATCGATGAAGAAATCCTCAATGCATCTACAGCTGATATCGTTACTAGACGACACTTATTGGCAAATGACATTAAGATCATGAAATCTGAAAGTCAGAGACTCACTCATGAAAAGTCAGTGCTTGAAGAAAAGATCAGAGATAACAGAGAAAAGATTGAGAACAGCAAGTATGTATAACGATTTTAATTTATTTATCAAATCGGGCCTTAACTTTGTATTAACTAAGACTTTTATTTATTATCTAGACAACTTCCTTATCTTGTTGGAAATGTTGTAGAATTGTTGGATATGGAAGCCGAAAAAACCGAAGAAGGATCAAATGTTGATCTTGACTCTACTCATGTTGGCAAATCTGCCGTTATTAAAACCTCTACAAGACAAACTGTGTTTTTACCATTGATTGGTCTTGTCGATCCAGAAAAGCTCAAGCCTGGTGATTTGATTGGTGTCAACAAGGATTCGTATTTGATTCTCGATACCTTACCAGCAGAATATGACAGCAGAGTCAAGGCCATGGAGGTTGATGAAAAGCCAACAGAAACATATCAAGATATTGGAGGATTGGCGAAACAAATTGAGGAATTGGATGAAGCAGTTGTCTCTCCAATGAAGCAGGCTGATAAGTTCAAAAAGTTGGGTATTAAGGCTCCAAAGGGTGCGTTAATGTATGGTCCTCCAGGTACTGGTAAAACATTACTAGCTCGTGCTTGTGCCGCTCAAACCAATGCCACCTTTTTAAAACTTGCAGCTCCACAACTTGTACAAATGTTTATTGGTGATGGTGCAAAGTTGGTCAGAGACGCCTTTGCCTTGGCCAAGGAAAAGGCCCCTGCCATTATTTTTATCGACGAATTGGATGCCATTGGTACCAAGCGTTTTGACTCTGACAAGTCTGGTGATAGAGAAGTCCAAAGAACCATGTTGGAACTGTTGAACCAGTTGGATGGTTTTGGAAGTGATGATAGAGTCAAGGTCTTGGCTGCCACCAACCGTGTAGATGTCTTGGATCCTGCTCTGTTACGAAGTGGACGGTTGGATAGAAAGATTGAATTTCCTCTACCAACAGAAGAGGCCCGTGCAAATATTTTACAAATTCATTCAAAGAAGATGACGATTGATGATTCAATTAACTGGGAAGAATTGGCAAGAAGTACAGATGAGTTTAACGGGGCTCAATTAAAAGCAGTATGTGTTGAAGCAGGTATGATTGCTCTTCGTTTAGGGAAGTCCAAGATCTCTCATGAAGATTATGTTGAAGCCATTACAGAAGTTCAAGCAAGAAAATCAAAGAGTGTTTCCTTTTATGCTTAAAAAAACGCTTATGATAAAGACTTGTTTTTTTCCTGCTTTTGCTTATATAAATTGCACAAAATGAAAATAGTGTACTTTTTTTCACTCACTCTCTCTCTCTCTATCTTCACACTATTCATGTTAAATTGGTATTAGTTATTTAACAATAGAATAATAATAAAGAGTTAGTTTCTATTATTACAAGATATAGATATATGTTTTCTCTATGTTAATGGAAGTTTATCAAATTGCTCTAACATTATTATTTGAATTTTTATTGTTGTTATCCTCCAATTCTCTGTAAAATTGTATGACTTTGGTGTCAACCGTAACTTTTTTAGGATTATAATTAAGAACTTGTAGACGTTCTTTAGAAGTTGCTCTTGATAGGGCAACATATGCATGGCCATTTTCAAAAATGTTTGCCAAATCTACCTTGACTCTGTCTAGTGTTTGGCCTTGGGCCTTGTGGATTGACATTGCCCAGGACAAGACTAAAGGAATTTGTGTTCGAGAACATTCGATGGCGTTACCTTTGCCCATGATGGAGAATTCTGTTGGTCCCAGGTGGTCGATAAATGAAGAGGCACCGTTGTTTATTGAAAACTTGATGACTGGGAGTCGCATATTTGGTGATAATGTTGAAGTCAGTCGATATCTAATTTCTACAGAGTTTTTAGAGTTGCTTGATGATGTAGAAGATGCAGAAGATGCAGCAGTAGGTCTCATAAAACTTGAAATTGAATGGTTTCCACGAGGGGTTTTTGGATCAGGTTTTGTCATTGTGGGGGAGTTATAAGATTTAGAGTTTATTGCTATTTTTTCATTCATGATGTCCTTTTGTTCAGCATCAATCAACAACTCCTCAAACATAGGGGAATCTTTGGGGATGCCATTTTTTGTGGCCGATATCAGAATTGCTTGATAAGATTTAAGTGTTAAAAATGCAATAACTTTTCCGACAGAACCATTGACAACGTCTGCAGACATGTTTTTGATGGCCATTACCTGGCAATTGCGACGAAGACAGAGCTCTCGAGGAGCCAACAAACTTTCGTCAAGTCTGTTTATTATCGACTTTCTTTTGTCTGCAGTTGTAGCAACATTTGATGTATCATTGCTTTCGTATATATATATGGGGCCAGAAAGTTGAGAGAGATAAGACTGATTTGCAGCTTGTACTTTTAGTTTAGTAGCGTATAGTTCAGTGGGAGCAATTCCATCTGGGTAACTGACTGGTCTTGATAACGAATACAAAATCTCATTCATTTCACGAGTAAGTTTGCCTGTACGCATAGAATTCAAAATTTGAATCAAAGTACTATCACCCTTTTGTCTATAAACTTGAGTCAAAACAACACAGTTTTGAATTGTTGTTTTCCATGCATTAGATTCAAAAACATATTGTTTGCGCTGGCCACGTTCTGCGACAGGTGGTAACTGAAAAAAGTCTCCTGTACAAATGATTTGAATTCCGCCAAAAGGTTTTGATTCGTTTCGTCGTAGCTGTCTAGCAATATAATCTAGCTTATCAAAAAAGACCCCGTCAACCATTGATATTTCGTCAATAATCAGCACTTTGGCCTCTCTCCACTGAATTCCTTTGAGTTTACTTCTATTAATAAAACTGACCAGATCGGCAGGTTTAGAAAGTGCTAGGCCGCATCCAGCAAACTTGTGCAAGGTTTCGCCACCAATGTTCATTGCAGCTAGACCAGTTGACGCAGTGACTGCTACTCGTGATCTGGCACTGTTTGGGTTATCATATTTGGCCCTTAGTTTAGATATGATGGATCTTAATAAGACGGATTTACCGGTACCAGCAGCACCAGTGAAAAACAGATTTTTACCACTTAGCGCCAGGTCAAGAGTTTTTTTCTGCTCATCGTTTAATTGTATCATATTCCGGGATTTCAATCCCGTTGAAAATGAAGACTCTGCTTTTGTTTGGGTTGAATTTGCATCTAAAGATTTGAATGAGTCGTTATAAAAAGACTTTCGAGGTCCATTTGATAGAGATAAAGCAGTTGGTAATAAAGATGGTGACGGCGATCGTGATGGAGGTGCAGATAAAGTAGATAGTGATGTGAATGATGATTGTCTCGTCAATGAGCTTGTAGATGTGTCCAAGGCCACTTTACGGCGTAACGACAGACTATTTGTTGAGCGTGAAGAGGGTAAGGAAGATAATGATGGAAGAGAAAGACGTGATTTTGAGTGAGGAATCGTACTTAGGCCTGAAGATCCTACAGAAGATGAACGCTTTGATATTCTGTTTATTGAAGATATCGGTCTTAAAGATTTTGAAGTGTTATCTTTCAGATCACTGAAATCATCAAACCCATCATCGTTGTCAAATCCATTATATGAGGCTCTAGATTTTTTAGTTCTATTTGAAGAGTTCATAATTTAATTTTTATACTATGTACAATTTTTAGAACAAAAAAATAAAAATAAGGAGAGTAAAAAAAAGGATCAAACAATTGAGCAATTGAAAAAAAAAGGACCTTCAACAATGATACTAGTAGTAATAATAACAACAGTAATCTTAAACTTTAGAGAGACCAGGTAATTGAAATATAAACCAAAACGCGTATTTTTGAATAGGGAATTTGGTGTTATTTTCCTTATTGACTTAATAGGGTAATTGATAAATAATAATTGTAAATAAAGAATAGTTACCCTACCTCTAAAACCCTATTACAATCTGTCACAAAAGATGGTGAAAAATTCTCAGCTATAAATTAACTTACTGGACCTATTTTTGATTTCCCTTTCTTTTTTCTTTTTTCTTTTTTTTCCTTTTTTTCTCCTTGTGCGGCAACCTTAGCATCATCCCGTGTTGCTTGTCCCTAGCTGGTACAATTTTTAATTATATTATTTACTATGGGAACAGGCGTCTTGCTTAAGGTGAGAAGAAAAGACGTTAGTTTTTGATCGTCCTAGCACTCGTTCATACATTCCGGATTCGCTTGCAAACTCTTTTGGGGTTTGTAAGTATGGGAATGTGTGAGAGTCGGTGGCATCACACATTTTATATTATATGATAATATTTTGTAGAGAAGAAGATAAAGAAATCAATGAAGAAAAATTGTGTAGATTTTTATATAATTCAATGGAAATCACTAGTTAGTATTATATTAATACCCTCTGGGCTATCTAGATTGTAAAGAATTTACATTTCTATTATCACTACTAGTAATGAACAACAAGTTTTGACCTTGCAAGTTTAATATGGCTAATGCAGAGTATTTATAAAATGTAGTACAACAATGCATTAATAAGGACTTGATTATGGAGATTTGCAGACAAAGAACTGACTAGGAAAGATTTCCAATTAGGAAGTTGTTTTTTGTTACAAAATATATTACTGGTTTTAAAGTCGGCCGTATGTAACAAAAAAAATAGTGGCGATACAACGTATTTTGACACTGTAATTTTTTTTTATTTTTATTGTTAATTTTTTATTTTTTTTAATTCATTCCATACTCTTCCTTTTTATTATCGTGAACTAGGTTTTTTGTTTTTTCTTGTTTTCTTTCTATTTATTTAATTTAATAGTAAAATAATTATAATTAAAAAAAAAGGGAAAAAAACTTACTACTTAAAAGCCCTATTGATGAGTTTTTTCTAATTGAACGTGACCTTTCAGTTACTAATAATCTTGACTGATTTGTTTGTGTGACTTTACTCTTTCTCTCTCTTTTCCTACTTTACTCCAAAGAGGTACCCTTCCAAATACACTCAACCCACACAGACATCTTAATGATTTAAATTTTTTTATCCTCCCACCATTAAAAAAAAAAAAACATCATCAACTTACCTACAACAAAAATAATAATAATACGGCATTTGAATTTGAAAAAAAAAAAAAAATTGTCACAACAAATTTTTCATTTTCAAAACACTATTATTTTATTTTTTATAGTATAGGCATATTGATATACAAAAAAATAACATCTTTTTAAGCTTTTCTCAAAGAAGAACAAAAAAAATTTTAAAAAAATCAATATTTATAATAAGCCCCGGTTCTCCATTTAAATTTAAATTTTATAATTTTTGTTTCATTTATCGACAAAACTTTTGAAATAAAAATAAAACATCTTTAGAGGCAATATCAACTATAAAAAATTCTCTTTATAATTGAATCGAAAAAAGGTGAAAACGGTTTTTTCTTTTTGTATTTCACCTTTTTTTTCAATTTTCCAATTATCATATTCTTTATATTCCCCCACCACCCTATTATATCGTTTAATACTTCCGTTTCTCCTCACCAGACCAACCAATACATTCGCTAAAATCATCAACCAACTTATATTATCAACTCTCTTTTTTGTCATTTAAAAAAAACACTACATAAGAAAATGCCAGCATTATCACCAGAGATACCCTTCAATAGCGCATCGATAAAAACCATTTTCCCAACATTTGAATCACGATGGGAAGCTCTCATGAACAAAGATGCTAGAGCAGCTACAGCCTTTTTATATTGTGTCAAATCAACAAAGATCTACTGTCGACCAATATGTACCGCTCGTCTTGCTCGCAAAAAAAATGTTATATTTTACGACACTGTTGACGAAGCCGAAAAGGCTGGATTCAGACCATGTAAACGATGCAAGCCACGACTGCCTCTGCACGAAACCCACCATGCCATGATTCGAACTAGCTGTAGAACACTCGATAACTCTCCCTCTGTACTGCCTCCATTGAAAGATTTGGCAAAGGAGGTAGGACTAACACAATGGCATTTTCACAGACTTTTTCGAAGATTCACAGGTATAACACCAAGGATGTACTGGGAGGCACGTCATTTCCCAGACAAACAAACTCGACATCACGTAGATTTTGACGAAATAGCATCTCGACTAAATGGCTACAACAGTCAGGACCCAGTAAACAACCGGGGTAATGTTCCTGAACGAAGGCAGTCGGATCCCATTGAGCCGCTCATGAGCAGTAACAACCGAAATAACAGTACTAGTAGCAGTTCGGGAAATCAGTCCATATTGCCTAGTAACAGTCCTCTCAGTGTAGGTTCAAACATAAACACACCTTCTAGTGAAAATGATCTGAACCACGGGTCGTCATCAACTGCAGCCAATACAAATTCAAATGGTAGTGCAGTTGTCAGTTCGAATGCAAGCATGGCTTCCTATATAGGCACTGATGCTGATACTAACAATAACAACAACAATAATAATCATCAACCTAATTCTACAGCATCAAATTCGAATAATAACAATAACACTGGTTTTGACAATGATGACAGTATGAGTAACCAGTATTGGGATTACTCTTCATCTTCACCTTATCCACTTTCCAGTGCGTCTCCTAATACTGGAATTAGCCATACACCTACTGCTATTAGTAGTAATAATAATAATAATAATAATCATAATAACAACAACAACACCAACAAGACACAAGCTGGTATTAACAATTTTAAAAGGGCATCTCAACTACACTCAAACAGGCATTTGGACTTTGATCATTTACTTTCTAACAGTAGTTTTAATCACGGCTATGTAAACAGCTTGACAAACAATAGCATAAAGTCACATTCTTTACAAGGTTCACCATTAGTCATAGGTTTAGGGGAAGATGACTCTTCATCATTACTTAGTCATTCAACGGGATCATCTCCAGAACTTGAATTCCCAAATAAGCCTCATTCTCTCTCAGTGCCCCCATCAGCCGAACTTCATGCTTTTTCTCCTTTAGTAGGTCCAGCTTCTGTAAACTCTGCAATGTCCATGAACTCGACCTTGGATAACAGAAATAGTATTCATGGTTTTCCCCGTGGTAATAACAACGCAAGCGTGAATATATCCTCACCATCGTACTTACACTTTTCTATTCAAGATCCAGATTCTTTGACGCTGGATGATCCACAGATTATGCTTCTTAACAATAACAACAACAACAATTCCAATTCGTCATCAAGAAGTAACAGTGCTAGGCCTTCACCTTCACTCACTGCCCAACAGAAAAATGAAGCTAAAAAGAAATTAATACAAAATCAACGAACCTTGCCTCAGCTCCAATCTCGAGCAGCAAACATGAATCAAAATAAAGCTAATCAAGTAAGTCATCATTTATATCCATCAGCTGCCAAATCAGATATTCAACAGATGTTACAATCTTGCTCACAAGCTCAAACCCAAGGAGCATTGCAAGTTTCTAGTCCTGATATGAGCAGTAGTATTAAAGGCATAAGATCAAATTACAATATAAACAACAAGAATAGTAATAATAATGCCTTTATGAGTAGTGAAGGCAATAGCAGTACTGCTGATAATACTAGTGCAAATATTATCGATTATATGATGGCTGCTGCAGCCAATACAGATCCAATTTCCAACTCATACAACAATTTGGATATCAAAGGCAACAATGGTAATAGAGTCAATTCAAATACAATCAATGTTATAAATAGTTCAAATGAGGACTTTAGCGGCGTTGAACAAGGTTCAATATCACAAGGTGAGCAAGACATGAATGATTTTATGAAGTTTCTTATCAATGATGGAAACCCCAGCAGTAGCAATAACAACAACAACAATTCATTTAACAACCCTGGCAACACAAATGTCTTGGGACCTATGGATATCTTAGCAACGGCTGAAAACGTTAATAGGCCCAATAGCAACATTAGAATAAATGAAATCAATGAAAATAAGCAGATTTCAAGAGAAAATCTTGACAAGATTAGTAATGAAAGCGACAATAAAAACAACACCAGCAATATGCTAGGTGATAGTGTAGACATTTCATCTTCTGATTTTAATCAATTTTTGGCAATGTTTAATCAATCGGGCAGCAATAGTTCCAATAATAATAACAACAACAACAATACCAATAATTCATTTGACATAAATCCATCTACCTTTATCAATAACAATGAAAATAACAGCAATGCAGCGTTGATTGGCTTGCTGAATCAACAAGAGAATGTTAAAAACGATTCCATGTTATCTGTAGCCATGAACCTGCAACAACAACAACCTTCTTCTAGTGATATGGATCTTAATACTGGGAACTCAAATTCTAATAACAATACCAATAATAATAATGAAAACAACGACCAAAACATTAATAATTCCAATAGTGATAATCAAGATATGAACTTTGATTATGATAGTGTAAATCTTGAAATGTTTATGTTGCAATAATTTTTTTTTTTTTTTTTTGAATATTCGCTCGTTTAATTGTTTTTTGTTTTGTATTTATTTTTTGTTAAAAAAAAAGTTAGAATTAATAATTTTAATATAATATTTTTATTTATTTATTCAATATTTAAACCTCTAAAAAAACTATTGTTTTACAAAAAGTGGAGAATAATATTTCTCTTTTTCTAAAAAAATCAAATGGAAGAGAAATTGACTGAAATAACCGAGGATCAAAAATTACGTAACTTTTTACTTTTCTTATCAATTTTAGATTTTTTTTTTTCTTTAACTCCCCCAACTTTTTTTTTATAAGTATATATATAAAACTCTTTCTCAACTTTTTTTTTTTTTTTTTTACTTTTTTAAAACCCCCAAAAATCAAATATAGTTAGTTCTATTATTACCAAATTGGAATTTTTTCTTTAAGACGAAAAAAAAAGCATATATATATATACAATGTCTACAGCTGAATTAATAGTGCTAAAAATTAATCAAATTTTGGCAGACCCAAAATACCATGATATCATTGCTATTTTGAACGGTACAAAAAATGGTAAGCATTATTTATTTATTTAATTTTACATCTTTTTAAAAAAGAAAACTAATATATATACATATAAAATAGGCATTGTTTATGGAGCTAAATTAAGATTTTGTCATGCTTTAGTTATGAGCTTTTTATTTCGATCAGGACCGTAAGTTTTTGTTTTTTAAAAATATTATTGTTTATTACCTTTTTATCTCCGATCGGTTTTGATTTATGAACGGTAGATGAGCGGGGGGATGAAATGACAAAAGCAATTTTTATATTTATTAAAACCATCTTAAAAAAAAATATCAAAAAACAAAAAAAAATCGATTTCTTTTTTTCTTGTTGATTGGTTGGTTACTTTACTTTAATAAAGATAAAATACAAAAGGGATTTATTTTATTTTTAAAAATATCAAAATTCAATCTAACGTTTAAAATTATTTTTACTTTTTATTATTAAAAGATTTAAGGATCGATGGGCTGAAATTTTAAAAAATACAAAACAACATGCAAAATCTTTAGGTTCATTTGTATTTATTTACAAAACAACTCTTTATATAATAAAATTGTTACGAAACTATCGATCTCGTCATAAATCAGGTTCTTCTACTACCTCTACAACTACAACAACTCTAGATGAAATCAACAAACATCAACATCCTGGAGATGCTTTCATTTCAGGATTAATTGCTGGTTTTGCAGTTTTTGGATACCCTTCGCCTTCTTTTGGTCTTTCTTCTATTAATCAACAAATGGTACTTTATGTTTTTTCAAGAATCTTTTTAGCAATTTGTAAATGGACTTTGGACCAAATTTTGGCATATATGGCATCTTCATCATCTCTTGTTCCTAATCATAATCACCACCATAATAACAATAATACTCATCATAATCATCATCACAATAAATCAAATAGAGGAATTCATCCTCATAAACATGTTAAAGGAGCTATTGGAGAAATCGATTTTAATGTTCAAGCAAGAAGATTATCAAAAACAGCACAATTCATTTCAAATACTAGCTGGAGTATCTTTGCAAGTTTGTGCTGGGCCACCGTCATGTATTTTTTTAGAAAGGATTCAACTTTACTTCAACACTCTATGATTCATTCAATGAAATATTTATATGTAGATAGTGAAAGCTGGAATGATATTTGGGACATTATATAGATATATATAATTATAAAAAAATTAAAACAATTTTAGTTGATAAAATAAAAATGATAATAAAGATTAAATAAAAATGATAATAAAGATTAAATTAAAATTAATGAAAAATAAACCTTTTTTTTATCTTCTTTCAGTTTTTAAAAAAAATTACCAACATTATTAAATAATAAAAAAACACACACATACACACAACTTTTCTATAATAAATTACAATAAAATTAGATAAAAACAACATCAATAAATAATATATAGCTATATATATTAAACTAATAAAAATATCAAAAGAACAAACATGTCATTCAAAAAAAAAAAAAAAAAAAAAAA
>CBXB010000147.1:40188-59769 GCA_000817185.1 Magnusiomyces clavatus CNRMA 12.647
AAAAAAAAAAAAAAAAAAAAAAAAAAAAACTCATCTGGCAGAAAAGCTTGAGAAAAAAACCACTACAAACTTTTTCAACAGTTTATCTAAAAAGTGTAATATATTTTGTAAATTTATAATGCTTAAATGACTTTAGGTATTCTTCTTTTTAGTTCTCCATTCATAACATTTTAGTCGAAATAAGCCAATATCTAACTATATTGCTCTTATCAAAACAGAAAAACAAAAAAAAATAATAATCAAATCTAATATACAAATTGTAAAAATAGTTATATCTAAAAAATAAAAACCAAATAAAAAAAATAAAAATAAATAGTTGCTAAAATTTACAATTCGCTGTGAGTAACATCAACTCCCAAGTTTCCAGACAAATTCATATATTCAGCAACAAAACATGTCATAATCAATGATAAATCATACATTGTTGGAATATCTAAATGGTCACCATCATCTTCAAGCTTGTGCCAGACATTGGGAAATGGAATGGGAATTAAATGCAAAATTGGAACGCCTCTGTTGGCAAATGGAATATGATCATCTTCAATCATCCCTGAGTGCCTCAGCCCTCTGTGATTAGGGAAAAACTGACTCTTTGTAGTGCCTTGATTGGTTTTAGCAAGCTTTGCGCTTCTGATATTTTCTTCAATTTTCCCAAGCTTTTTATGAAGCCAATCTGTCTCTGGAAAATAGCTGTGGATTCTTGGGTTTGGTGAACCTAAAAGATCCAATAGTACAAACAAGTCCAAAGCCTCGAGAATGGACTTGCGGTTTGCATTTATTCCAAACTCTGGCTTTTCCCAAACCTCGGCCAAGTGTCTAGCCCCATATATCGAATCTGTACTTGTCCATTGTTCGTAGGCTTCTTCACCATCAAGGAAAATGATTTGAATTCCTAATAGGTCTTCTGGTAATATCTTGCCTAATTTTATGTCGGCCTCTTTGGACGCCCAATATTCGGTCAATGCATCATCCAAAAGATGAGCCAAATACATTAACATGGCACATGGAAATGCACTATCAGTAGCTCCGATAAATCCATTTGGCTCAATCTTCGAATCATAATGAGCTACAAGTGCTAATCGACCAACCGAACCTGGCGTTGTATGTGGTGGATCTCTAGTAAAAACCAAGTTTGTAAAAGTAACATTCTTGACAATAGGTGTGTCGTCTTGGAACCGATCTGTTTCTAGTGTCCAGTTTCCTTTCAAGCTGTCAAAATGCTCAATGAAATGTTTTTGTACTTCTTCTGATGCTGGTGTTCCTGGAATTCTAACCTTCAGTATTGGCTCCAAAAGTCCACTCTTGTTTTTAGGATCTAGTAGAGTACCGATATCAGCATCAAGTATTTCTCGTATCCGTGTGTATTCTTTAGGATGCAAGTCAACATATCCATGTATCGTAATAATTAAAAGCGTTATACTCAATAGAAAAAGTTTTAATCTCATGATGAAAATCTTTAATAAATCAGTGCTTTTTATAATGGTTAAATTTTTTGTTTTGTTTAATTGAGTAGGCTCAATTAGATAAAAATCCAAATAAAAATAAAAATAAAACAACAATAGAAGCTAAATGATAACCAAAAGAATGGAAACAACTATAAAAAAAAGTCACTCAAAGTATAATCTAAGAGGACTTCTAATTGTTATTTAATTCTTATAAAGTCGAGAATTGGTTGATATTCTAAATAAAGGAATAAAAAATAAAGAGTAGGAGATAAAAATAAGATAAAAAATAAAAAAGTCTTTTTTTGGAACACTGTGTAATTAATTTAGATATACAAACCCTAACATCAGAAACTCTCAACATCAGAATAACACTAGAAACATTTCCAAATACCCCGTCTTGCTTAAGAAATATCCAACATTATAATTTAATACTACCCATATATGATAAAATATATGAGATCCACATGAAAATTAACGTTTCTTTCTGATAATATCTCTTAAATACCCTCTAATTGCTAACTTCAACTAAAATAAACCCCTGGCTTTTTTAGATTCCCCTATTTCAATGTATGAGGTTGATCTTAACAATTTAACGACATTCCCAGACCATCCAAATGTTGAGTCAACCCAAGATTCAACTTTTGTTTCCAACATATTTAATAAGGTTAAGTCTATAACATCAGCTGCTTCAAATGCTGTACATAGCGTATTACCTGCCCCGACCTCGTCTGATGGTTTTGAGCATTCTGAGGTTGTGATACCCAATTCACAATTAGCAAGGCCTTCTCAAATACTAACTCACCATGCACCAGTATATTCACCCACAGTATCAAACTCTCACGCTGTAAAAGACTTAAAAAAAGTTGGCCAGAGCCATTCTCGAAAACCATCACTAGGAAGTCTCAAGTCAAAAAGCTCTATACATCAGATTAAGAGCAATAATAACACACTCACTAGTAACAGTAGAATTAGCAGCTTATCAAAAAAGCTAAAAAACATTAGTAACGAATTACTACCTGATGATCCAAAACATTCAGACTCAATTGAAGCTTCAGGAAATAGTGCCTTAAATGAAGCTTCTGGTGATGAGTTTTCAACCTCTTCTAGAACAAACCCCAACGAACCTTTAAATAAAACAAACATTTCAACATCATCTATTTACTCATCTAGCACTGTACCTTCAACATATGAACATTCAGACTCCCCTGCATTATCCACTTCCTCAATAATTCTAACAAACACTGAACCTCCACTTGGATTATCCTCAGACACTCGGCAACCTCTTTTTTATACACCAACTGTTTCTTCCCATGCAAAACCAATAACAACTGACGCCACAACTGGCACTGGAATAGTTTCTAGAGACAACTCTCTAAGCTTATCGGACCATCTTTTATTTTCTAAAACTTCTTTAGGTACATCTCAATACAGATCCAAGCTGTCTACTGTCGTACTAAAGAGCTCTATTCTTCCTACTACTAAAACTGCGAGCTCATCGGAAACGGATGGTAGCTCACAACGACCAAGGGGACACGATTGGCTGGTCCCTGACATTGCAATTAAGCGTGCAACCTATAATTACTCGCGAAATAGTAACAGACCAACTTTAAATAGAACCATTAGCACATCAAGTCACAAATCCCCTGGAAATGATCATGCTCAAGACTTGCATCAATATACAAAAGACTCAAATAGCGACAACGAGAGCATATATTCAACTGCTAAGCGATATTTTAATTCAAGAGTAGATCGACGACCAGCTCCGCTAAAAAATGGAGGATTGGGGAAACAGTTTTGGATGAAAGATGAATTTGCCAATGAATGCTTCGGATGTACTGCAAAATTTACAAGTAAGTTGCAGCATTTTTTTTTTTTTTTACAAATTATCAGGTCTATAAAAATCAATAATCTAATTTCTCTTATGTTTTAGCTTTCCGTCGAAAACACCATTGTAGGATCTGCGGCCAAATTTTCTGTTCCAAATGTACACTTATAATCAACACTCTCATAGCAGGAGCAAAGTATCCCACAAAAATGCGTTTATGCAAAAAATGTCATGCTGATCTTGAGAAACTTGAGTCTTCAGATGAAGAAGATGATCGCGCAGAAGAGGTAGGATCCGAACTTGGCGAACAGTCTATAACTGCAGAATCAACTTGCTACACTCATAATGATAGTTTTCTCGACTCACCTAGGGTCGGACATGGAAAGACCAATCAATATCTTTGGGCTGATCAAAATTCCTATTCCGCTTTGGCATACGACGATGACTCTTTTGATTCTGAAGACTCTGAAAACAGCACTACTCATCTTTCTAGTTACAATTCCAACTATGGTACTAGTAGAAGTCCCACAAGAAGCCAAGGGGGTACCAAAAGACACAGAAGTGGTACCTCATTGTCAATTGATCAAGCAAATAGCCTGCGCATTGGAACTCGAAAAAAGAGCTTTACTGCCCGTTTCAAACCTTCATTCTCTACAACGACTACACCCTCTCCTGTTTTAGGAGAAAGTTCTTTTCCAACAAACAAATTTCTTTTACCTAATGAAAATCCAGATTTGATTCATTTAAATAGTGCAAGCGTCACACATGCAAAGGAATTTCTTCGACAAGTTTTAGAAGAACAAGGAATGTCTAACAAGCTTGAAAAATGGATCGAAGCGCTGATGCCTCCTCTTTTACAATGTGCAGCTCATATTGATCCCGATATCAAGCTTTTTGAAGGAACAGACTTTCGCTCTTTAGTTAAATTAAAAAGAATTCCCGGAGGCTTGCCCTCACATTCTCAATACATTGATGGTGTTGTATTTTCCCAAACTCCGGTTATGAAATCAATGCCTCATAGTATATCCAATCCCAGAGTGTTGTTAGCACGAAATCTCTTTGAGCATCCAAGATTTCATGTTGCAAGAGCAAAAGAAATCAAGGACCAAGAAAAAGTTCGCAACAAAGCAATAATAACGAGGATAATTGAACTGAAGCCCAATGTAGTCTTAACAACAGGTAATGCAAATTGGTACGTCAATGAAAAAATGAATGCTTTGGGTATTACAGTTATAGCCAACATCAAGGATTCTGTGATTAACAGAATTTCACGTTATACTCAAGCATCAATTTGCACTTATGAATCTTTTTCTGACTCCAACATTCAATTGGGCCATTGCGCCTGTTTCGATGTTAGAACTTACAAATATCGCAATGTCGCCAGAAAATATGTTTTTCTTTATGGAATTCCAAAGGAACTCGGTTGTACTATTCTTATTCGAGGGGGTGACTATGAAGTATTGGGCCATGTAAAAAAAATTGTCCAGTTTATGGTTTATGTGATTTTTAACCTAAAGTTAGAAACATCTCTGCTGCGAGAAGAGTATGTTTATGTTCCGGACGTTGACCCTGTGCTAGAAAAAATTATTGAAAAGAAAAAGCAAAAACGTACACAACAACTTAATTCAAATACCACTCACACTCCTTCTGATGATGGCGATATGGCTGTTGTAGAGTATGAAGGAAAAATTCTTTCTATTTCTCCATTTGTCGATTATGGAGTCCCATATTTATTAAAAGTTGCTCGGAAGACTGAAGATAAACTTGTTGCAATGGACAAGGACAAAGACAGCTTCTCAACAAAAGATGTCATTTTAAATATTCTCAACTCTATAGGCATTGAAATCAATAATCTGCCTGGTCACGAAGAAACTGTTGACAAAATGGCTGACTTTCTTTACAGAGACACTTACAAAAGACTTTATGATACTTGGTCCAAACAGAAAAGACAGTGGGAGTTGTCATATTTGAGGGATCAGGATATGTTTACTCCTGAGTATCATATGCAAATGTCGGTCCTCTATTCTTCTGTTTGTACAGAAACTGCTACCCCATGCTTTGGACCTGAACTTTTGACATTCCGTTATTATAACGACAAGCAAGATATGCCTTTAGGACACTTTATTGAACGAATGTGCATGGACGCAAATGTTTTATGCTCCGAAGGCTGTGGGCGTATCTTGAAACACCATTCAAGGTCTTATGCTCATGGCAATGGCAATATTACAATCACTATTGCAGATCACCCAAGTGGTCTTCCTGGAATACCAGATTCCATATTCATGTGGAGCACTTGCAAAAAATGCAATGCTACAACCCCTGTTATCCCCATGTCAGACGATACCTGGAAATACTCTCTTGGTAAATATTTTGAATTGTCCTTTTGGAGCACAGAATTGACATTTCAGGAAAATCTTTGCTCTCATAACATTTATCGAGATCATGTTCGATTTTTCGCTTTCAAAAATCTAGCCATTTCCTTTGAGTATTTCGAAATCAAGCCATTTGAGGTTGTAATGCCACCCTTGAGACTTTCATGGCAGCCCGAACGTGAAATGAAACTCAAAGTATCATGCTATTCTAACATTTCTGAAAGTATAAATCTTTTTTACTCCAGCGTAACATTGCGTCTTAAGAGCGTAAAGGTTGATGAGCTTATTCCAGATACATTTGAGCAATGTCGAGCCAAAGTTGAAGAATTGCTAGCCAGAGCTAAAGAAGAACACAAAACAGTAATAAACGACCTAGATTCTATATTTATTAACACTGATCCAACATCTTATCTCCCATTAAACACAGTATTACGTTCCATGCAAATGTATGCTATAAGTTGGGACTTGGAATTTGCTGAGTTTGAAAATAACTTTTTCCCCTCTGAAAAGGATATCACTCGACTTACAGCTCTACATCTTCGAAGATTATTTTTGAATGAAGCTATTGAGGAAAAGAAAAAGACTGAGGCAATTAATTATGCAGCCGAAGAAGGTTCCGAAAAACCATTAGATTTTGAGAATACCAATCCTCCTGAAAATCTAAACGAAAAAGACCACTCTCAACTTGGCATGGCAGAAGAAGGAGAAAATTTACAGGAAGTGACTCCTGCAAACTTACCAGAAACTATATATCCCGAAAATTGCAATTCCACTAACGAAAATTCAAGAAAAAACTTGGAATCTAGTCAAAGTCCCGAATTCAGCAAGGTTTTAGATTCTACTGATCAAGTCGATCAAACCAATGAAACCGATCAAAATAATCAAATTGATAAAATTAATGAAACCGACCAGACTAATGAAATTGATCAAACCAATCAACCTGACGTGTTCAATTCAACTTCTGACACGGAACAAAATAAACCTGAGTCTTCCAAAGCTGATGCAAAAACAGATACAGAAACTTCTGTTATAGGTATACCTCAAACTCGTTCAAACCCGCCTGAATTAAAGTCCTTTGATTTTGGTGTTGTTGCCAGTAGTGCCCCTTCAGGATATATTGCTCCTAGACTTAATGGCAACAGATCACCTAGTCCTGTAAGAAAGGATGGAAGCATTGGCAGAGTGAGAGAGGTAGTTTCAAAGATTGAATCCCAAGCAGGAGCATCGGCACCAGACCTCACATCCTCTGATGATGTTCCAACTGTTAATGAATCTAATACTGGCGAAAATGCAGATGAAAATAACAAAAATATCATTGATACAGCCACAACCACCAAAGGTGCCTCTACTTCGTCTAAAGCAGCTTCTGTTTCTCAACGTAAGTCCGTAAAGATGAGACCAAGTAACATACCTGTTCTTAAGGCTCCTGAGCGCTCAGACTCACTTTCGGCAAGCCCCGATAGATTGATGAATTATTCGAAACTGCTTGCAAAATATAATAAGAGTATTGCAGAAGGTGGGTTTCAAAACCCTGGCTTAAGCTTAAGCAATAACTTGAACTTTAAAAGGAATCTTGATAAAATCGGATACATGGGCACTTTGGGGTTTAAGAATAGATACGAATACGATCGTGACTCTGGCACAGTATGCGCCAAGCCAGAAAAGCGTTATGGTGTTTCAGATTTAACAAAACATTTTGAACAGGTTTTCAAAGAGTTTGACAATAGCCGTGCCCAAAAACTTAAGACACTTAATAAGACTCGTTATAGATCTGTTCCCGTAACAACTTCCAAACCTATTGTCGAAGTATATCAAAATGTTAATGAGGCTGTCGAAGAAGAATTGTCTCAATCCGATGTTTCTGATTCGGAAGACGAGTTTGGCTCTGCAAAGTCCAGGAAGGAAGTCAAAAAGCAAAAATCCTCTGATAAGTTATTACCACAAAAGAGAGTGAGATCCTCATCTGATACTATAAAACCTACAATAAATCTCATTGAAGAAGAAAAAAAGGAGTCCAAGGTTTCTCCAAAAACTGATCAAAATGAAAGCTCTTTGACGAAAAACGAATCCACAGTTGTTGGTCAATCCGATGAAAGTTCGCTGCCTTCGCAAAATAATGATCAAAATGAAGCCAAAGTATCTTCCGAAGAACCTCCTAATTTGGGTGAAACTGATGCTTCTAAGACGGTCTCTAATGATGTAAAAGATATCTCTGTGTCACATGAAGATATATGTCAAACTTCTCTTTCTGATGCATCAGTTAAAGACGAATCCAAGCCTAAGCCAGAAGATATATCTAGTCTTCAACCAAATGAAAAATTAGGCTTACTTCAATCGTTGGCTAGTTTTTGGGCTGACCGATCTGCTTCAGGTTGGAAACCTCTTGATTACCCTCTTAGTCATTCTGATCACTTGTTTCCCGAGTCTGATGTCATCGTACGAGAAGATGAGCCTAGCTCTCTTATTGCTTTTTGTTTATCGTACCCAGACTACAAGGAAAAGCTTAACCAAATGAGACAGCAATCGGATCCTATTTCAGATGGCATGGAGATTCCTAAAACCCCCAACGCTGAGATGGAGCGACATATGTTGAAAAAGACCGGAACGCATTTGAAATATCAATTTCAAGAGCGTTCAGCCAAAATCTCTTGTAAAATTTTCTATGCAGAGCAGTTTGATGCAATTAGAAGACAATGTGCTTCTGACGAAGCGTTTATCCAGTCCCTTTCAAGATGTGTCAAATGGGATTCTTCAGGAGGAAAATCAGGCTCAGCCTTTCTTAAGACCCTTGATGACAGATTTGTAATCAAACAACTCTCTCAATCAGAACTTGACGCATTCGTCAAGTTCGCACCTTCATACTTTGGCTTCATGGCGCAAGCGTTTTTCCACGACCTGCCCACAGCACTGGCGAAAATCTTTGGCTTCTATCAGATCCAGATGAAAAACCCAATCACTCACAAAAGTATGAAAATGGATGTACTTGTAATGGAGAACCTCTTCTACAACCGTAAAACTGCTCGTATTTTCGACCTCAAAGGGTCTATGCGTAACCGTCATGTTCAGCAGACTGGTAGAGAAAATGAGGTTTTGCTTGACGAAAACATGGTTGAGTATATCTACGAATCTCCGCTGTTTGTTCGCAACCATTCCAAGACCTCTCTTCGCCTTTCGCTGTTTAACGACACACTATTTTTAGCAAAAATGAATGTTATGGATTACTCGCTCGTTATTGCCATTGACGATGAAAGACAGGAGCTTGTTGTTGGCATCATCGACTTTATCAGAACTTTTACCTGGGATAAAAAGTTGGAAAGCTGGGTTAAAGAAAGAGGGTTAGTAGGAGGTGGTGTTAAAGAGCCAACTGTTGTCTCACCTCGTCAATACAAGTTTAGATTTAGAGAAGCTATGGAACGATACATTATGATGGTCCCTGATTGCTGGCATCCAGCTCAAAAAGACGAATAAGTTTTTTATTTTTTTTTCTTCAAACAATCAATTTTTTGTATGCTTTCTATTTGATTTTTTTAGATAATTTGTTTAACTCATTCGGGCATTTTTAGGTTTATTGATATATCCTTTTTTTTTCTCGTATACTGTATAGATTTATGCTATGTTATTTTTTATTTTTATTTATTAATTTACCAATTAATTCTAAAATTGAAATTAAAGTTGTTTCTATTTACAAGGGGAGATGTATTTTTATTTTATATTTTTGACATCTAAAATAAGCTGGTTATAATTCTAGTGAGTAACTTCTACTAAGTGGAAGGACTTTTTGCCAATTCTTATAAGTAGTAATTTGTCTTCAATTAAATGATCTTTGGTAATAACCTTCTCTTGGACAGGTTTCAACTCAGTACCTGTATAAACACTGTTTGTCTTTAATAGTTGAGATACGTTTGTCTTTGATTTTCCAGTAAGCTTGGACAAAAACTCTCTCCATTCGACATTTTCAATATCTTTAAATGGTACTCTGGTAACCAAGTTTTGTCTATCAAATGCAGAGATAATAGTATCAGCGCTGTATCTAGATGATCCCTTAGAGGACTCATTTTTGGGGAACAGAATTTCACTCATTATGGCAGATTCTTGACCAAATCCTTCTCCGTGTACCAGATCTGTTACTTCCTTTGCCAAAACCTTTTGGGCCTTAAAAGCCTCAGGAGATTTTACGTGTTCCTTTATGAGTTTATTGATATCTTCTATTGACAAAAAGGTAAAAAGCTTGAGGTATTTTTCAACAATGGAATCAGGAGCTTTTACAAAGTATTGATAGAGTTCGTAAGGTTTTGTAAGCTTCGGATCGATCCATACAGCATTACCTGCCGATTTGCCAAACTTTTCGCCAGAAGGCGTGGTGAGTAAAGGTACCGTGATACCATATGCAGGTTCAAAGTTCTTAGAAGGTGCAGGTAGAGTGTCAAAAATTGGGTCTCGCTCAGCTGTCAATTCTTCAACAACCTCTTTGTTATTCTTGTTCTTTTTGAGTAACTCCTTGCGCTCTTTTTCCTTTCTAAACAGTTCACTTCGCAAACGAGAAATCAAATCAATGCCAGCGGTAATATTTCCCCATTGATCATTTCCTCCGACTTGAAGTTTGCAACCATGTGTAGAGTGCAGATACCAAAAATCATAGGCTTGGAGAATCTGATATGCAAATTCATTGAAGCCGATACCTTGTTCTGACTCCAGTCTGCTCTTGACGCTGTCTCGTGCAAGCATTTGGCCTACACGAATATGTCGACCATAAGTTCCCAGGAACTCCAGCATGCCCATGTTTTTCCACCAATTAGAGTTATCTGTGCTTTGCAGCTTGCCAAAGTCGGAAGTTGGGTATCCCTTTTTAGATGCATATTTTTCTCCTCGGGCCAAGAATGTCTCAAGCTGTTTACGAATGCTGGCGACGTTGTTTGCTCGAGTAGTAGCCTCCATTTGTTGTCGCTCCGTTTTTCTGCCACTAGGATCTCCAACAATGCCTGTAGCGCCGCCAACTAAGGCAATGGGATGATGTCCACGGGCTCTAAAATGAAGCAGGATAATTAAGGGAATCAGGTTGCCAACATGTAGGGAGTTTGCACTGGGATCAGCTCCACAATAAAGGGTGACCTTTTCTTTTTCTAGTAAAGAAGAAATTGATTCACTAATTTTAAAGAATAGACATATTAGCCACCCACTTGAGACATAAAAAATAAAAGATAAAAATAAAAACTGGATGAATCACTCTTGCAAATAGCCCAAACTTACTTTGTTATGCTTTCAATAAGTCCTCTTTCGCGGAGGTGCTCAATTAGTGGAACTTTCAAATCCGGGCTCAGGTCATTATTTAATTCATTAGATGAATAAAAGCGTCTGGTGCAAACCCTTGAAAGAGGTGATTTCAAAAAGATTGCGGATCGCGAAATGGCAAGATTTTTTGATAGACTTACAGCTGCTGTTTTTGTTAAAAGCATTGTAGACCCTTTTGTGCCAATTAAGTTTATATGAAATAAGTGAAAGAACCGTTTGTGTCAAATGTCACAGCTGAAAAATTCAGTCACTTGAGTTTTGTCAATCACACGAGAAATGGAAGAGAAACACCGGTTTGAATGATTAGTAATCATATGTAAGCTGTTACGGGGAAATATATCAACCGATTTCAAAGGCACAGAATTTTATAGATTTACAAGAAACAGGTCAAAGTTTATATAAAAAAATGTCATCGGTCTCTAAAATATTCAAAAGCTAATATCTTTAGACAAAAATCTTTTCATATCATTATTTTGGAAAGTTTGGATGCTACTTGATTTACAAAATAGAAGTTGAAAAATATTTATCTATTTTTTTCTCCTTTTTTCATAATTAATAGATGCACTTAACATCTCCTTGAAAACTCATGACCAGAATACAAACCGAAACTTTGTTTCCGCCCTGCCAGCAAGATGGGATATCGTCAGTATTATCTATGCCTTCGACTCTAGGGGTGGGGTTTGATTCATCTACAGAGCTATCACCTGGAGACAAAGAACAACTCTTTGTAGGTACAACTAAATTTACACCGGATCCCAGCATTAGCAATGTCCTTGTTACAGGGGGCTTGGGCTTCATCGCTTCTTGGTTGATCCGGCATTTGGTGGTTCAGTACCCCGAATATACGGTTGTGTGCATTGACAACCTCGGTTATTGCTCATCTATAAATAACATGAACGCCATCAAAGATCGACCCAATTTTCATTTTGTAAAAGTCGATGTTACCGACTTTTCAGCTCTTAAAGACGTGGTCAACAAGTTCAATATTGACACTATCATTCATATGGCGGCGGAATCTCATGTGGACAATTCGTTTGGAAACCCAGGCCAGTTTACAAGAACTAACGTGATTGGTACACAAAATCTGCTAGAAGTAGCAAAAAGCAAAACCGAAGCAGCTTCTAAATCTCCAGATGCTGATATAAAACCAATATACAAATTCATACATATGTCTACAGACGAAGTCTATGGCGAAGTAAGAGGGGATGGTGCCGATTTATTAGAAAGCGCAATACTTGCACCGACAAACCCATATGCTGCCTCAAAGGCTGCCGGAGACATGTTTGTCGGGGCCTACTTGAAAAGTTTCAATGTTCCTGCAATCATAGTCCGGTGCAACAATATATACGGACCAATGCAATTTCCTGAAAAAATTATTCCCAAATTCATCAGACATTTACAAAAAAATGAGCCGTGCACCCTCCACGGGAACGGGCAAAACACAAGAAGATACCTTTTTATTGTCGATGCTGTCAACGCCTTAGATACCATTCTGCATTGTGGAAAAATCGGCTCCATATATAATGCAGGATCCGATATCGAGCTCTCCAATATACAAGTCGCCAAAAAACTCATTGACTTGTTTGGCTTTGACAGTTCAGTACCAGAAGTTTTTGAATCCCACACCGTTTTTACAAGCGACCGTCCTTTTAATGATGCTAGATATGCCGTCGACTCTACTCGTTTAAAGAAACTGGGTTGGAGCCCTACAACCGATTTTGATACTGGAATTAAAATTACATTAGAATGGTATTTATCTCATGCAGATGACTGGTGGAAAAAAGACGATATAGAATCTATTTGAACGTTTTTTTCTTTTTTACTTCTTTGCTTAGAATAATTTAATTTCAACCCTGTACAATTATATAGCTTTTGTTATAAAAAATGTTTCATATTAATGTTTACAACAAATTTATTTAAATATTTATTCAAGTCCTAGGTTTCTTTTTGATTCTGGTTTCCTCTTCACTATCTGCTTCTTCTTCTGATGAACTTGGCTCGGCTTCAGAGTCGAATTCTTCAGCCACTTCACTTTCAGATTCGGCTTGGAAATCCTCATCAGGACTTTCTTCATCTTCGTCAGCAGATCCTCTGTCAATTTCTCCATCAGAATCAGAGACTTCTGCCAAAGTTCTAAGTATTGGTTGATCACCCAAATCCATTTCGATGGTAATGCCCTTTGATCTGATAAAGTCCTCCAAAGACTTTTGCTCTTCTTTGTTGATATTAGAGAATTGGTGTTCTCCTCCTCTAGTTAGTGCAATAGCCATATCAAAAGTTCTCGAAGATGAAGATGTTTGCGTTCCGATACGGGAGAATGTAATTACTGAGATTTCACTAATCGGGATATAGACTGTTGGCTTGGGAAGGAATAAGAAGCAAGTCTCTAAAACAAATAGATAGCCTTCGCTAGCCTTGAGAGAACATGAGACACCAGCTTCGCCATGAGCACTTTTATATGACCCAGGTACCATCATTTTACGGTTTGTCAATCCTCTAAACAAGCTTCCTACAACTTCGTGGGTAGCTTCGTCATATTTTTTCTTGAGTTTGTTCTTATAGTTCTTCTCGTACTCTTCATCGTCGATATTCAATTCTACTTCGAGTTCGTCTTCTCTTGGGAATTGAATTACAAAGAATGGGTATTTGGTTTGACCTTGGCGTGCTGGTGGATCAAGTTGAACTACCAACAGGTGATGAACTTCATCGGGTTTGGGTAATAAAAATAATCTTTGAACATTCTTGTAAGGAATCTTGTAGTCGTAAGTTTTGCCACGAAGGCCAAATGATGTAGAATACATATCGATGTCGTAACGACCTCTTGGTGTGAGAAACATAATATCCGGAAGTGAAACAATAGCTTCTCCTGCAACATCTCCAATATCCGCCTTCTCTTTGAGGGCTTCGTAGAAAGCAGTTGCGGCACTTTGCTCTTCCTCTGTGATTTGGACGTCTTCATCATTGTTCTTGTCACCATCCTCAGTCTTGTTGACAACGGTACCTGGAACAAAGAAGCGAATCTCCACCAGTTCATCACCTGCTTTAAGTCTTTCATTTGGATTTTGAAGGTTGAACTCAACAGTTACTTCGTTTTTGCCCGCCAAGTTAGAATTACTAACGTCAGCATAACTAATTTCAAATGCGGGTTTTCCCGCAACTTCAAAGGACATTTCATTTCGTCCAAAATCTGCTTTGCCCCAATTCCACCCTCTCAGTGAATGTTCGCGCACTTCTAGTGGGACGTTGTAGTAATTGTCAAATTCGGTTTTTAATGAATTGAACTCTTCGCTGTCAAAACCATCAAGTTGAATAGCTCCCTTGGTTTTCGTTTGTATTCTTATTTCGTAACCACGAGCTGCTCGGCTCCAAAATGCTGCTTGAATCTCATCACTGCTTAGTAACAGTGTTTCTGGAGCCTTGACATTTGCCTTTTTTGTTTCGGCTGCCTTCCAACCAAGACCCTCTGAATTTAAACGGACCTTGCCTGAAACTCTTGATTGATTGAGAAATATATTTTCGTACTGTGCAGGCATTACGTCGTATGATTGTGTTGTTAGAAAAATAATTGGTACAGTTATTACAAGAGTGAAAAGAGAAAGAGAAAGAAACGCGTTAAGAATTCAACAAATAAATTTGATTACTTGTCTGGGAAAATGATTGTTTACAATTTTTTACATGTTATGGGTGAGAAAAATTGTGTTACCCGGCTTTGAAAAACATCTACGTTTCCAACAATGATATATGTAGAGATGAGGAAAAGATCACAAACACCAGTTGAACTAATGACTAAATGATTCTATAAAAAATAAGACAGTTATTGATAAATTTCGTAAAGGTTTTAGATTTTTATGATTGTTTTTAAATGATTGCATGTTCATTAATTATTTGACTTTCTAATCTAGTTTGTCCAATTCCTCCAATCTGCGTAACACAACTTGTTTTGATGTTTCTTCGATCTCTCCAGCTAAAAACACCTCGTCCAATATGGAGTATACTTTGTAAAAATTAAACACCAGGTCCAATTCACATACATTTCGAAAGTAAGTGTCCAGAATTTCGACAAAGAGATGTATAGCTTCTAAATAATATAGCTCATTTGCGCCCTCATCAACACATACGCAAAAAAATAGGCCGGCATATCGTCGATATATAACTTGCGAATCTTTGAATTCAACAAAATTACTTTGAAATTTTTGATCTCTTGAAGCTACTAGTCTGTGTACATCGCCCTTGATTTTTATTTTTTCAGAATCCTATATATAAAAGAAATATATGTCAACTTTTATATTAGATTTTGAGGTAAATTTATTAAATATTGGCAAACAATGAATCACTTACAGAATATGGTGAATACCATTTAGCTAATCTGGTCTTACCTTGTCGGTTTTGTATTAAAATAAATTTGAGCGTCATATCTAAATATTATGTTGGTTTTAAAGTATAACAGTAAGTTGAGTTGATAATGGAAAATAACGGGGAGAACTCAATATGTTGGAGGTTCTAATATATAGAGAAAAAAAATTAGTTTTTGTTAATCATTGCATATAATAATAAAATAGATCACATAAATCTACATTTTGTTCAACAGTATTCATCCACAATTACATTGCCTATTTACTTCTTATTGTTACTGTAATACTACAGAAAAAAGCGCAAATTTAAATCAATCAATTCAAATCAATCTCTCGTCTGGTCTGATTGATTCTTGATTCCAAGTTTTCTTTTCACATTATACAAAATAAAATCTACGAGTATTGCATTAAAAATGAATATTAGAAAAATCTCAACAATTTTAAAGAAGAAATTCAATAATTCGTCACGGTCATTTATAAAAAAATTTATTAGAAGTCACATTTCATTTCTTTAAGTTCCATTTGTACATAATATAATAAACAAAATATACAGCTTAGAACTGGAGGGCTTGACCCTTTTGCTTCTTGTCACCACCGAGTTCGAAGTGCTTGCATCTCTTCAATGGAAGTTGAGCCTTGGTCTTGCAGACAGTGCATTCGAGACGGAGAACGACCTTCTTGGTAGTCTTGGCCTTCTTGTGGAAAACTTGCTTGGTTTGACCACCATAACCACTTTGCTTACGGTCGTAACGACGCTTACCTTGAGCGTAAAGGGAAGCCTTACCAGCCTTGTATTGTGTGACCTTGTGTTGAGTGTGCTTGCGGCATTGCTTGGAAGCACAGAAGGTTCGTCGGGTCTTTGGAATATTAACTATAAGAATAAAAAAATACGGTCAATACTATTGAAAAACACCAAGAAAGTATTAATTATTTCAGTCTAACAGTTGTTCAAGTGAAAATTTTGGAAATGCTACACTGAAAATTCCGTTTGAGTCGAATATAAACATTTCAACAATTGTCGATGAACGTGCCGAGCATGATTTGATATAAGCTGAACTTTAGAGTATTCTAAAAAAAATTGAATCACATTTTTCTGAATATCTTCCAATCAATTTTACATTCCGTAAAGTCGTGTCCAAACAGACATCATATCGCATCCAAAAATCTCCAACATCGAAATCAACTCGTTATCATGAAAATAATTTATACAACTGTTCACTAGAATATCATAACTTACCCATTTTTTCTGGGTTCTATGTCGACTGAGTTGCTGGCGGTGGTATCAGTATAAGGGTAAAAAAGCACAACTACAGGTAGGAGCTGAGAGATGGGGAAAAAGTTTTGATGGTTTTGGGTCTATTACGTACAAACAATTATAAACAGACTAAAATTTACTCGTTTTGAAATGTTCACTGCTATAATAATGTTTGTGACTTTCAATTTCCAAATACGGAAGGTCCGGAATATGTGTCTTTGTTACCATATGTGTTACTTGTAACAAATTTGCTTTAATCTTTTCCAAGTAAATATGTTACAGTTACAAACTGGCATGTAACTAAAAAACTGAAAAATGATTTTCGCTCAAAGGCTGATATCTGAAATAATATATAAATTTCAAATTAAGTTAAAAAGAGTTATTGCAACAAAAAAAAAAAAATAAGAGATGGAAAATAAATAGTGAAATTCTGAAATATTCAGAGAAAAATTATTTCAAAATTTAAGTTATGTTAGATATTTTATTAATTATCAGGAAATACTTATTGGGGCTTAACAATTTATCACAATTAAAATAAAATAATTTTATCATCGTTTTGGTTAGAAATAATTATAGTTGAGCTTCAAAAAATACCTATAAAATATGTTTTCTTTATTGGAATTCTTTAGAAATATTTTTAAATTAATGGTAATAGAAAATACAACTTTTTGATAATTAATGAGATTTGAATTCATTTAAAAAACTATAAACAACTTACGGACATACTAAAGAAATAAAAAATTAAAAAAACAGCTCAACTATCTAAATTATTTTTCCTAGCTTTTTTCTGAAAATTTTGGTGCTATTTCATTTGGGGTTTCAGTACCATCATTTTCATTCTGTTTACCGTTAATATGTATAACTTGTTGTTCTGGTTTTTCATGACTTTCTTTGTGGTCTTGTTGCCATTTACGAAGTTTATGAGATTGGCCTGTAATATCCCAGTATAAACCTCGTAAAACAAAATATATTTGTTCGCGGCCATCCCACAGTGGAATAACTCCAACGATAAACAATGAGCAGAAAATCCAGATGATACCAACAATAACCCAACCGGTAAAGAATTGTCTGCTGAAAATGTATCCAGTTCCATACATTGGCATTGGCCAAATAACCAATAAGCAAACAGCCAAAATAAGAACCACAACTCGAGCCCATTTGCTATACATTCTAAGAATTGCGATTTCCTCTGGAGATTGGTACTCATATTCATTTTGTGCCTCTTGTTCAACGATGACAGTTTCGTCGGCTTCTGGGTCTCTTTCAACAAGATCATCATCCTCATCCTTACGAATCTTTTTTAATTCTTCAAAGTCAAAGTTGTCAACTTTGAAAATCAAAGTGAAAATAGTAATGTAAACTAAAGGAGATAAAAGTGCAACAACATTACCAGCTAACATAGGCATATCGGCATTAGTGCTTTCAACGGTCAATTCACCGAATTTGGCCTTGGCAGTGACAAGCCAAGCAATAAGAGCACTGATAAAACCCAACACTGGAGACAAAACTGCAGCATAAAAATTTTGTCCCTTCCAGAACAAAGCTAACGTGACAGGAATGACAGCAGCTGAGATGATGATACCCATGAGTAAATACAAGTAACCCATACTAATGCCAATGTAATATAAGGCAATTGAAAAACCGGCAATACCAAAAGCAAAAGCAAGGACACATCCATGGGAAATATAAACCAGACTCTTTCCTGAAGCCTTTGGATTAATATAAGACTTGTATATATCATAAGTACCAATTGATGAGGCAGCAATCAATTCAGCAGAGAAGGTACTAATAACAGCCATGAAAACAAGCAATAAAGCAGCAACAGCACCACCTTTACCTAATAAGGCTACAGCGGCATTTGGAAGAACCAAACCAGCACTGACGTCCTGGGGAGTCATTGGCTCAGGATAAGTAGGAAAGGCAGGTGTATCTTCAAGAGCTAAAGCTGACAACCCCATTGTAGTAGCACAAAGCCATGGGATTACAAACCAAGCTGCAGCTCCCAAAAGATACCCCGGATAGGCACTTTGAGGAGCAGCACTGATAGCCTTGTTCCAGTAACCGTTATCCAAAAAGACAGTACCAAAGTTGCCAATAATGTTAATAACAAAAAAGATGCCTCCTGATTTGGATCTCATGGTAAGATAAGAACCATCAGCATTGCCTTCAATTGGATTAGTGATACCTCTTTCAGTAAGCTTTTCCCAAACGGCTGTAAAAGAACCAACACCTTCAAGGGGTGATGTGCAATAAGCAGTGAAGGTAAAGACCAAAATAATGGTAATGAGAATAATGGTATGAATGTAATCAGAAAGAAAAGTAGCCTTGATACCACCGAAAAATGTAAACATGGCTACAGAAAGAGGTAGCAATAGAGTTGCAGCAATAATATGCATGCCAGTAAGGAAAGAAATAACAGCTGTACCTCCTGTTAATAACATTGATGTAACAAGGATATTTGTGCAAAGGGCAAAGAATAAAAAGACACAGTGGCCAATTGGTCCATAACGAACCTTGATTACTTCAAGATATGTGTGGGCACCAGGAGCCTTTTTTTTCAGTTCGACGGCAATAGTGGCAAACAGAATGACTTGGACAGTGGCACCAGAAGCGTACCAAAAGGGCCCGCTTACACCATTCTTGTAAGCTTGAGCACTAGACTGGAGTAAGGTAGCAGCCCAAGTCCAAGATGAAACTACTGCTGATGCAATGAGACCTTTACCAACAGATCTACCAGCAGTATTGAATTCTTCGGATGATACAACTTTTTGTTGATAACGTCTAATAATATATGTCATAAACATTAAAAATATAGAAAAAGCGAAACCCAGACCGACGACAACAGCGTATCCGGCTCCTTGAGGTAGTGGAGCATCTACCATTATGAATTATTTTTGAGTAAAAAAAATACTGAAGAGATTTTTCACAAAGTTATTGTCAATAAGAATATTTCAGAAAAAAAAAAAATAAAATAAAAAAATAATTAAATAAATAAGAAACAAAAACCAAAAATATAAATATTGTTTTTTTTTTTTTTTTTTTT
>CBXB010000147.1:79030-94344 GCA_000817185.1 Magnusiomyces clavatus CNRMA 12.647
TTTTTTTTTTTTTTTTTTTGGCATAAATATGTAGTGGTTTCTCTCAATAATATCCTTTTTTTCTCTTATTTCAATTATATCAAAGTATAACTTGTGGCTAATAATAGAATTTAAGTGTTTTGTGCTTAAAAAAAAGAATTGAAATTTTTTCAAAACAGCTTGATCTAAACAGAAAACAGAAAATAACTACAATAAAAGTCATGATGCTTGATATGATTCAAAAAAATTTTGGGTTTTTTGCCCTTCTCCTTACTTTGGTCCATGTTGTTCATTCTCATCCGGCAATGAACTCAGTTTCATGGCATTTGCTTTTAAACAACACTAATTCAACTAGTATCAGCTCAATTGTTCATGAAACTTTTCCTGTTTTTCTTTCTGCAAACGGAAACTCTGGATTGGAAACTCCAAGCTCTGGTCCAAATAACAAACGTATTATTGTTGACGACGAAAGTGTTTGGAGAAAGGAGACTACTTTGGGCAACTTGAACTCTTCAAATGCAACAACCACTTTGTCTAATCCATACACTTCTACTCCATCAACAACGAAGTTAACAGGAGTTTGGTCTGGAACACCTTCTATTATTAACAACGATAACTTTACTCTGGCTAATGCTACAACCACGAGTTTTGTTGTTAAGGCCTTAAAAACATCTTTTGCAAACTTTTCCACGCCACATCCAACACCAGGAGGAAGAGTACATGATCCAAAGGTAATTCTTCCTATGCAACATAACATTGTCAACTCTTCCCAAAGTTTCAATCATTCAATGTTATTGAGCAATAAATCCTTGACTAACTTTTCCTCGCCAGCCTTTCTCTTGTCTGGTGTAGTTTCTGGCATTGCCAATCAAACCAACATTACTATGTTCACCGTACTTAATAATCAAACAGAGGGAAACTCTGATTTATTGATCCAACCCAAGTTAGATGAAGATACAAAAAAAACAAACCAAAAAAAGGTATGGTGGCCAACTTATTGGATTAACAACAAAAATGAATCTGAAAAGATTCTTTATAAGCGAACTTACTTGGCCAAAGCCATTGAAGATCGAGAATCTAATGGATTGTTATTGAACTAAAATGTTCTAAAAATACAACTTTATTATGAAACTGTTTAGTATATTTAATTCTCAACGATATTTGTTATAGTTTTTTATCTATATTATATATCACTAATATAATAATAATAATAGTACAAAGAAAGTGAAATAAAATTTATTTATCAAATCACATTTTTTTAATAAACCATCCAGCTTGATTTTATTTTTATTTTTCAAAGACTAAAATATCTGCATATAACCGATTGGATATTTTTCCTAGTTGAGGCTAATTGTGATATAAATTACCCAAAATGTTTATTTGTAATATTTGTAATCATCACCATTATTTATTAAACGTTGAGTTAATAAATGTAATTGATCTTCCTGCAATTACAATAATTGAAAGAAATATGCAAACGTCAACAACTCCCAATGATAATGCTGCAAGCATAAATCTTGGAGCAAATATCTTCCATACCATCAAATGTCGTCTGAAAAACATGGCAAAAAACATGGCCGAAAGAGTAACAACAGACTGATACAGAACAAAAGTAAGACCTGCTCTGAGAACTATTCCCAACAATGATAATGGAGTTTTACTTGGTGGAATCTTCCAAAGAACAAGTAATGGTGTAGCCAAACTAGTGAGAATCTGAGGACCTAGAGTATTAAATATGAGTGCCAAATGAGTGACTGGAAACATGATGTTGGGAGATGGTATGTATGCAACGTCCCATTGCACGCTGGACAATGTAGCTTGATGGCCAGTTGTAAAAAAATGAAAAGATCCTAATAAACCCAGGGTGATAGGGCCTAATGCTGAAAAATACAATGAATTTCCGTGAATGTCATATAATTCAATAATTGCTAAAATCTGAAATATAAGACAGCAGAGAGAAAGACCGGCCATTGGCTTAGAAACCATCAATATTGCTACGAAAAAGTTAATTATAGCAAGAAAGACCATTGATCCGTAAATGTTGGAATATCCCAGAATTGTAGCTTGAACAATTCCCTTAGTTGTATCTGCGGACTTGCTCTTTGTAACAACCTTTTTGGACTCTTCTTGTGCTTCTGGAGATTTTGAAATCTCAATCTTAATACATAGACTGTTTACCCACCAAATATAATTTGCGGCAATCAAAGAAACACCAAGAACTGTAAGAGCAAGACCCAATTTGACAGAAGATACTACTTCAAGAGCAGCGGGGGAAATAAAAAAGTTTCTAGCTTCAAGACCATCAAGAAGTTTATAGCCGGTAACTAATAACATAAGAATTCTAAGACCATACTTTATCCATGGGATTGCCTGGCCATTCATATTGGCGCTAGTTTCATAAAATGAAGCAATGACTGTTGGAAAATACAAACTGGCAACAGACAATAGAGCAACACTGGCCAAAGATGAAACAGTAGAATTTTCATTCACGTAAAAGGTAGTTTTGCAATCAGGCCCTTGCTCCTCTCTACAGACAGAAGAGTATGAAATAAGACGAAGAGTAAATAAAAAGGCAACCGAAAAGTAAATAGCCATGATCTTACGCTTATTCTCTTCGGACTTTTGCTCCAATTCTTGAGAAGTCAAAGGAATAATTTCAGGAGTGTCAATTCCACTCACAGAGGACCCTGAGTCGGAATTTGCAGTAACATCTGTGCTAGATTCGGTTTTGGAAAATATGGATTGACGACGCACTGAAATCAAAATATAGTATAGACCAAGACTTGCTAGCAAAAACAAAAGACTTTTGTCTTCCCAAACAGTAAATGAGTTTGAGGTAAACAAAAGAGCATGCGCAATTGTAAGTGCTAATGCCAATGCTCCAGAAGTAGTTTTTGGTAACAAAAGTCTAGAAAATGCAGTTTTGAAACTTGCTGAGCTTGAAAAAAAAGCCATTCCCAATACAACTAAGAATCCGATAGATACACCAGTAGCAATGCCTAAAAGAAGAGAATTAGCTGGTGAAAGCATAACCGGCATTTTGATGGTTTTTGACATGATTCGAGATGCAATCCAAAAAACAATTCCCAAAATAGAGGCAGAAGTATTAACAGCTTTCAATAATGCACCAGTCATATCATCTAATTCCGTAGACAATACTCTGGAGTAAATGTAGATTATTAAAACTGATAAAACCATAAAAGTAATACCAACAGTCATACTTGGAATATCAAAATTAATCCAAAGAGTTCGATATTCGTTCAGAATCTCATCGTGGTATTTTCTTGTAGCTTGAACAATATCGAATATATCGCCGTTACCCGAAATCAAGTTTTTCACAGCAGTTAAAGTTCCATTCCATAATGAATTTATTGAGTCAAGTTTAGGTAAAGACCCATCTTGTAAAGAATATCTTCTCATTTGGGCAGCAGTTAATAGCTGTGCAAATGCCAAATTTCTGTAATCAACATTTTTTTCATCTTGTATACTATCAGTTCCCAAAAAAGCTTCTGCAATAGGAAAACCCAAGTTATTGAATGGAATTGGTAATCCAAGTAATAAAGAGAGCGTAGGAACCAAATCAATTTGAGACACCTCTCTGTATTTTTGGCCATAGTTAAAGTCATTGTAAATGCTATTATCCGGGTCAGGCAGCCTACCTAAAAATGGTATTTTAGAATAAAGCCATAATGCCGCTTCTAGTTCCGGCAATGATTCACCACCATGGTCACCCCTTGGGTCCATTCCATGATCACCCATAACAATCAACAAGGTATCATCATCAATAGACTCTGTAAGATTTTTCAAAAATCCGTTCATTTGTTCAAGCTTATCATGCATAGCTGGGTGTTCCGGACCATATCTATGGCCTGCGTGATCAACACCAAGCATATGTCCAATTGCAACCTTCCACTGCGATTTTAAGTAGGGACTTTGGATAAATGGAAACAGATTTTCAATGACTCCATTATCAACAGTATCGAGATCCATGACGTTAAGTGACTCATAGGGAATTGTCAAGTTGGGATTGAATAAGTGTGAAAATAGAGCGTCCCAAGTATCATCGCCGGTGAAAGCAATTGATCCGTTTGAAAGCTGAGAGAGTTGTGAGACCCATGAATCCTCAAAAATTTCTGTTCCAGCAAAATTGGAACCCGCGTCCATAAATGTGGGTAGGGACCCTGTTGTAAGCCCCTTGAGTCGCTGAAGAGTAGTTGTTGGGGGATCTGCGATGAACTTTAGCAATAGTGCATTTTCTGGAGAAGAAACAGCTGTATCATACATAAACGGAAGTGAATTGAGATAATTTTTAGAGGAATCTGGACCCGGCACAGTGAAATCAAAGCGTAATGCATCAATGACGACAATTACAGCTCTATCAAAGGTCCTGGGATACCAGCAACCCTGCTTGTTGAAATCACCTAATGATGAAACTTCTAACTGTGTGAAATGCGATATGAATTCTGTATCCTTCAACATCGAATCGTTGAATAATGATGTTATATCGGCACATGTTGAATGATTTTCCAAAACAGGCCGAGAAAGCAAAAAACCGCGAGTGAAAAAGTAAAGAGCAATTACTTGAAGAGCGATTATCCAGAAAAGTATCACAGAGGCTTGCGCCCAAGCATTTTTCAAGCGAAGAGCCATGGTTTTCACCTTGACGCGATGGTCTAATGACATCCTCTTCCTCTGCTCAGGAGTCAGCTTGTTGATGGCTTCTGCCGGATTGACTGAATTATTCATCTATATTAAATGCGGGATCATATAAAGGTATTCAAAAAAGTAAGATGGTTTTTCAAGTGTACATTAATCAAGAGTTTAATATGAAAAAAGTATAATAAGGCACTATACCTACTGCTGGTGTACAGAGGGTCGAGTTTGTATTTTTGCAGTTGGAGAAGAGTAAAAAGTATATATGTTATTGAAAGAAATATAAAAAATTCAAAGAAATTCAAAAAAAAAAAGGGTAAGGTAAAGGGAGGACCTTGAAGTTTTTTCAGTATGATAATTGGCTAGAACGGCTGTTGTTTAAGCAATTTCGCACACCTATCACTACACCTCCTTCTTACAATCGGGAGACAGCATGAAAACAATTCTTAATTAGATGTAAAAGAACCCAACTCTGTTTGAAAGTTTTGAACTAAGTTGGTAATATTTGTAAATGTGTAAACTATTGTGGTTGTGACTTGCCTTTTGATAAGTTTTGGTAAAAGGTCTGTAGTGGGAATATTTTATTTTATTTTATTTATTTTTTTATCTTTGTCAAATCTCTACTTAATTTACTCATCAACCATCTTGAAGATTATAACTAACTAAAGGTTATAGATATGAACCAAATTTCAACTTCAACTGCACAATCTTCTCAAGCACCCAGTCGTATAGAAGATAGTACTGATGATAAAGATATCAATATTGATCTTAATGCTATATCAGATTTGTATCGTGAAGTTACTGCCGCTTTAATGACGGAACACGGCTACATTGTATCTGAACTTGAGTCTCTTTTTCAAGTATTTAAGCAATAACGTCAATAACAAAATACAAACATTAACTATGTCAACAATTAAAAAAATGCTTTTAAAATTAACATTTGTTTTGTTTTTTTCTCTCACAGGATTTTACAGAATGGGCTTCTGTAGCCGACATTTTTGATAGCATTCGTCACAGAAACCGACTTCGAGATAAAATTGAATGGATCCAAACAAGAGATGAAGCCATAGCTAGCATTCGCTTAGAGATTGAAGGATGTTTAACTTTGATCCGTCGACTCCTTGCAGCAATGGGCATGTAAAATTTAAAGAATAAAGCTTTAATCGCTTTCCCTATCAATGATACAGATTAATTTCAATATATTAATACCGTAAATAAATAGATATATATATGCTACAAATTATAGTGTCTCCATCAAAACCTTTTTCACATTTCTATCGCTATTCATTTCGCTTAAAGTTTGAATCAATCCCATTATATAGTCTGGGGTTTTAGTAATATCACCTTCAGGAGAAGTAATAGTACGCTGAATTTCATGAATACCACCTAATTTGTTTTCTGGTAACGGAGGAAATCTTTGGGACACTTTCTTTTTGATGGTAGGTACTTCTTTTTTCGAAGGCTTTTCGTTTCTTTTTAAATTGTTTTCATCGTCATCTTGTTTCAAATACGCTACTGTACTTGATCTAATTGTTTGTCGTAGCATTTTGGATATTGCAAATATTTGAGATTCGATTTCAGCATTTTCAAGCTCCATTTCAATTGAAATACGTTGCTCCTCATGGATCTTATCAATGTAGTCTTGATGAATTTTTAGCGAGCTTTGTGTGTGTGTATGAACTAATTCTCGTAGACCTGATACGCATTTGTCTAATGAAAGTTGAGTAAGATGTAAAAGACGAGCAAGAGCCAAATTCTTACGTCTTTGGTTGGCTACTTGAACTTGAAGTTTGGAATTTTCTCTGGCGAGAAGTGATGATACAGCAGCAGCATTTGCAGCAGCGGCAGCTGCCGATACACTTTCACTATCCGTTTCGTCATCATCGTCAGTATCTAAAGTATCTGCAATTGCCAGCAGCTCGTTACCTGCTGCTCTATTTTCATTAAGAACTACTGAAAGATTATCTATTAGCCCTGATATTACTGAGAGGTCATTTGATTGAGTATATCCTAGTGACGAAGTAAAGCGAGACATTTTTGTTAACTTATAATTTCAAACAGTCAAAAACAAACTCAATGTTGCTTGCTTGTATTGATGGTGGTTAGTTGTATGTCACGTTACTGATGCACTTGTTATCTGGTGGTGAAGTAGAATTTACCCTAAACATCATTAACCCCTATTTTTGAAACTACATATTATAGAATATCTAATTTTAAAATTTCATAAGCTGTAAATTAATCACTTTTCTTCACAATTTTATTATAGATAATAAAAGGTATTTTTTATGACGTTTATCCAGGCCTATATACAGACACTCAGTTATTTAATTGTGTTGAATGTAATATATATATTTGACAATTTGCTGGCAATTCGCAAATATTTCACTATCTGGTTTTTGGCAAAAGCAAAAAAGCATAACTAATATGCCCTACATGTTTTTATTTAGCTTGACGAATACGGACTGTATTTAAAAAGATCATCCCTTTTGATGAATGTCAACTGCCTCAAAAATTTCCATAATTCGTAGTCGGCAAAGCTCCATAGATTAGCAGCATCTACTAATCGGTTTTCCTTACTGTCTTGTTCTTCGTTAGGGACTGAGCTTGGTAATATTTTTTTGAGTAGTTTTGCAGCCCAGGATAATGATTTAGAATTAGATTTTGCATCAATTGAATTAGTAAAATCTTCATTGACAGCTTGATAAATCATAGCAAGGTGTGGCTTCATATGTTGTCTGGATAGTCTCAGTACACCTGCATAAAACATAAATTCTTTGTCTATACCATGGGAAGCTTTAAGTATCCTGAATCCAAGATCATATTGTATCAAATTCTCTAAAAGGTCTTCGCCCAATTCATGTGATATCCATAAAACTTTAGATCTAATGGGGTATTGATACATTGAATCCTTGATGTACGTGAGTCTATAGTCAACACCAATATTAGGTGCTTTTTTAAATATTTCATTATCTTTGGATCCAGTTAACATGTTTAAGAAGCCATTACGTCTTAAGTAGTAACGTAATTTTTTAACGAGGCTCTGTACATCATCCGTCTCATCGCATGCAAAATAAATAACAGTACCTGGATGGGGAAGTACTGCTATTGTAAATGATTTTTGATCAGGTGTTGGAAGATAGTGTACCGGCTTAACTAAATCTCTATTTTGTTTCAAAGTTTTCTCATAATAAGAAGAGCAGGCTAAGGGTTCACAGATGGACTCGTATTTTAAATCTTTAAGATTTTTGGAATTTCTAATCTTATCAAGAGTTAAGGATGTAGGAATACAGAGATTTTTATATTCTGAATAAATATCAGGAGGACATTGAGCAAGTTTCTTTGCTAGATTGATTGCGGGCAGCTCTAAAAGTTGAAAATTGGTGTTTTTTGCTCTAGAGTCGAACTTGTTAAAAAATGAATAAAAGGATGATTTCTCATTTTTCTTGAGAGTTTCATCACTATTATAAGGATCAAAATAATTAACTCCTTCTGGATTTGAGTGAATGAAGATTTGATGAAGATGAATATTTATAAGAGTTAAAGCATACATTGGATCGATATTTTTCTTGTCCAACTTCCCCAGATTAATAGTTTTAATGTTTTCATCTGAATAATAAGCCAAATGATTCTGAGAACTTTCATGATATGACTGAAACTCATTTGCTATACGATTTTGTAAAGATTGTTGATCAGATTCGCTTGATACTTGAGAATCAAGTATCAGTTGAACTATGTTCTCAGAGGTGTTTGAAGAAGCAATTACTAGAGGAACTAAGTCCGAATCTATAAGTTTGAAAGACTCAGAAATATGAGTTTGTCGAAGTTTATTGAAGGTTGTGGTATTAAATTCTCTGGTTACTGGAACTACTCTATAATCTGACAAGACCCCAGAGCCAACAGATGCAAGAGCAAACCATTTGGCATTTTTCATTCGTAAAGTTTTTGTTTTACTATCGTCAACTTCAATATATGCATTGAATTTTGGGTGCTTTAAAGCATCTGAAAATTGAAGAACAACTGGGTCAAATCCCATAGCATAAAAAGCTCTTTTCCATGTTTCTAATATCTCAGTTTCTGGGTCTAATTTTAGATTTTGGCCTATAGCTTCAGAACTGGGATCCAAATCTTGAAGTTGTAAATTAGAGTATGTGTATATCTTTGGACGCATAGGTAGAGATGGGGAAACATGCTGCTGTTTTGGATTCGAAGCTGTGATCGGTTTTTCGGGGTTTTTAGCAAACCTCCATTCTGCATCTATATCTGGTACTTGATAAATCAAACTCTGATTTATTGCTTCGGTTGCCCAGCCAAAATGGTTTAGCGAATCAAGAAGTGATTGTACACTCTCTGACTTTGACTTTAGATGATCTACCTCTGCTTGAGGTACCAGAGGTGGAAGTGACTGTTTAGTTGGAAATGCCAAAGTCCATATTGATCTGGCAATAGCAAAAATTATAAGAGTTGGGATAAGGAAAATTATGATAAGGCGAATGAGTGGTCTCGATCTTGTAAGGTAAAACCGAGACAGTGCTATTGTTGAATGGATAGAGCTGCGGACCGTCATTTTTGAGAAAGCATAAATTAATTAATGCTTTGACTTTGTACTGGGACACTTTTAAGGACTGTCGAAGAATGCCAATCAAATGAATTTTAGTGATATAGATGGTCATAGGAAAGAAAGGGGAGGGTAGGAGTAAGTTTTTATGCACAAGCTTAAAAATTACAGAAAAAACAAAAAAAAAAAAAATGTCGATGACATTTCAGATCTTTTTTTTTTTCTTTTTGGTAAAACTTTTTACAGCTACCAACCGCCAAACAAGCGAACCGATCACTTTATTCAACTCACAATATCTAATGATGTCCAAAACACCTTTTTTTGTCGTAAGTTTGTTTCACATCATAATTTTTTTTATATACAAAGTATATCTAACTTGCTCAGATATCTTCTATAGGAAACCCTGGTGCAAAATACGCATACACTAAACATAATGTAGGCCACCAGATGCTAATTCGATTTGCCAAAGACCTCAACCTTCCAGTTCCAACAAAAAAAGAGGGTTTACATGGAGGACTTGCCACAATTCCAGCATCATTTGCTATTCAAAGCTCACCATTTATGCTCTATCAGAACTCAAGTTTCATGAATAAATCTGGCGAAACATTAAAAAGCTTTTGGAGCACATGGATAAAAAAATATCGACCGGATACTAAATGGGACCCTCAGCTAATTATAATAAGAGATGAACTGGATCTTGAAATTGGAGAAATAAAGTATAGACCTCATTCAAGGACGACAAATGGACATAATGGACTTAAATCACTAAAACAATGTCTCGACTTCGAATGGACAGATATAGCAGTTGGAATAGGCAGGCCATCTAGTAAAGATCCTAAGGAAGTGGCAAATTATGTTCTTTCGCCTTTCAACAATGGCCAAAAAACACCCTTGTTTGAAGAAAGTTACCCACAAGTACGAGATCTTCTTCTGAATATTTTAGATTCTGGATCAGTCGACATATAAAGAAAAACTATTACACAAACAAATATTGATATGAAAATCTTTACAAATGTTAGCAAGGTGAATTAGATAGAAGATCACCTCTAATGATTAAATTGATATTATTAAATTACTATATGAAAATAAAGTTAGATAATTATTATATGTAATGCCATTCCGAATTTGAAATGTGTATAAATTTTCAGTATTCAGTTAAATAACTAAGGAATAAATGCATTTGGAGGGATTGAGTTTTGTAATTTTGATTGCTCAAACAATTGTAGAGAGTTTTGCAGATCGAATTGGGCCTGCTCGGCACACATTAATGCAAATTGGGCATTTAGTCTAGTTTTTTCCATTAAAGTTCTGACAACTAACTTTTGCTGTGGAGGAAGAGAATCTAATATACTTAGGTCGGAAGACGGAACGGGTGCTCTATTGACAGTAGAGGCGATGTCTAAAGGTAATTCCTTCCAGCCATCAACACCAGAGTAAGGCCTGATGGTTAGAATGTCAGATGAGACAATCATGTTGTTATAAGGTCCTGGCAACAAAATAAAATTTCGATCAAAACTTCTCAATGAGTTGTCCGGTTCTCTAAATTCTCCATGAACAAATATCATGATTCCTTGGTCACCCAAAGCCCTTATATCCTTAACATTCCACACATCAACGGCAAACTTTTCAGGACCGCTAAACTCGTGACTGGTCGGAGGAAGGCGTTGAAATGTTTTTGCAATAGCTTCAGGACCCACAAAAAGTCTAGTAAGTTTCGCATTAGGGGTATTGACCTTTAGTAAATTACGTGAAAGGGGAATATATTCCTTCCAGGTTCCTGGAAGGGCTGGAACTCCGGTACCTCCAAGTTGTCTTGGAGATGTTGTGTTTAAATTTATTGAAAATGTTGATTGCTCATCATAGAGTTGCATCAAATCGGCTCTGTTTTTGTCATATCGGTCAAAAAAGGAGTTGAGAAAAGTTGCTGCAACTTCGCTTATACTATCGTTTTCAAAAAAGTTGTTTTTCGTTTGGATGGGAAGTTTCAGTTTGTCGATCTGAGATTCATCTTGAACAATTTGTTCATCAAGAACTATTAATCTTGGAAATAATTTGATCATATCCTCTTTGTAGCTTGGAGAACTGGTTATCATGTTTCCAGATAGAATTAATTCTCTTAAATGTGGTAGCTTATGTTTAAATGCTTCAAGACTTTGTATGCTGGTAATGTTGTTGTCTGCGAGAGATAAGTTTTTTAAATTGGGATATGTTGCAGCTAATGAAATGATGGTTGAAACGTCAATCAAAGCGTTATTCCTTAAACTAACACTTTGAACATCTGGTATTCTTTCTCCTGCGATTTTCATTAAAGCTGGAAACATTTTTGAAGATGAGTATAGTCCTTTGGAAATTAGAAATTCATCATTTCTTAATGAGTCAAGGTTCAGATATTTTGTTTCTGCGTTGTAACGGCTCCTTAGAAATTCTTCCAATAGTTGAATGGTAGTCCTAGTACTTGGTGAAGGACCACTGTTGCTATGACTTGAAGAACGATTGCTGTCATTGTTATCAAAAACCTTTATATCTAAAGATGCACCTGCAAAACGTATACCATGATATTTGGCGAGAGGTCTAGCATCAGGGTAGCTGACATCGGCGTGTAGTACTGGACCAGAAACTCTTACATTGCGTAGTCTAATCTGGGACTTTCGATAAATGAAGTCAACGAGATTGTCTCTAGATCCCCCTTGCCAGTTTCTAAATTCGACATGAACGTCATTGTTATTTCCAATTCTTGCACTTAATGGATTCTGGTATCCGCTGTTGTTGTTATTGTTGTCGTTAAATCCAAATCCACCGCCGTTGTTATTGCGACGATGACCACGATTATTGTACATTGGTGTAGATTGTTTGAGAGCAGGGATATTGAGATGGTGTTGAGAGATTAATGTATTTTGATTGAATTGTGTCAATCTTTGTCTTTTTTTCAATAATCATCACGAGCAGTGAAATATTGTGATTCATGGGCTGAAAAAGCTCCAAAATTGTAAAAATTTTAATAGGTGGGGTATCAGAATTACTTTGAAACACCAAATACAGCGTAAATATCAAACTTGAATTTTGGCAAAAGCCATGATGAAATTTACCTCTCTGTTATTGCCACGAACAACATTAAAATTAAATCCTAACCTGCAAACCCTCTTTTTTCCCTTTTTCAACCAACTCATAACAATCCACAAAACCCTTGCTAGTTTGGCTCAATTGGACCGCATTGTTGTGTCCTTTCTTTTTATAATTATTAAAAATGAGTGACTCTAGATATTCATATGATGAAACGACCGAAATATGGCCCTACTTTGTTATTACGTTGGCTACTGTAGTAACTGTGCCAATGACAATTTCTGCAATCATTAGAATCACTACTAGCGATTCTGATGCTAAGGCATACAAAACCAGCTATGTTCCAGAAACTGGCTCCCACATAGCCAAATTCAAGGCTAGATCAAAGCGATCCAAATTATTCACTAAGTTGTATGTTTTTAACATTTCTGTCAGTTAATATATGATGACTTTTATTTACTTTTATTCTCTTTTGTTAAAAAAAGGAAAATGTGTTTAAATCAATCTAACTTATTTTTTGTTTTATACAAATATAGAAATCTTTTTGTTTTTTTGGGATGGGCTCTTATTTTTGGAATGGCCTATTTAGTTGCCACTACAGAACCAGCTGCCAAAGATGTTGAAACTTTTGATCCTTATGAAATTCTTGATTTGCCAATGTCTGCCACTGAGGCCGACATTAAGGTTCAATATCGTAAATATACGCTTAAATTTCACCCTGATAAAGTCCGCGATGCTGTAAACATGACTAGTGACGAAATTCAGAAACGATTTGTCGACATTACTAAAGCTTATAAAACTCTTACTGATGCTGAGGTTCGTGAAAACTATTTAAAATATGGTCATCCCGATGGTCCTCAACAAACTTCTCATGGCGTTGCTCTTCCAAAGTTTTTGGTTGATGGAAAGGGATCTCCATTTTTTGTTGCTATTTATGCCTTTTTCTTTGGTGTGATTCTTCCTTACTTTGTAGGTAAATGGTGGGGAGCTATTCAAAAATACACCAAAGCCGGAATTCACACCGAAACTGCAGGAATGTTTTTTGAGACTCTTGTCAAGGATCAACCCTTGTTTGTAACGGAGAAGAAAATCTTGGAAATTCTCAGTAATGCTGAAGAATACAAGATATTGCTACCATCCTCAACTGAAGAGGAAATTTTAGAATTACTTGACTATCATCTTAACAGAAAGGAACACAAAAACGAAGATCGAAAGCTTACTGTTGTTGCTCGGGCCCCTATTATTCTTGATGGGTTCTTAGATATTGCAGCTGCTTTCAAATATTATCCTCTTTGCCAAAAGATTATCGAAGTTCGCCGTGCTATTATTCAAGCTGTTCCAATTGAAAACAATTTTCTTTCAGCAGAATTGTTACAACTTCCAGGAGCTCGTGCGCCAGAAGTATACCAATCTACGGTTCAATCTGTTTCTGAATTGGCCAAGATTAAGGATGATGCAGAAGTTGCCAAACTTATTGGAGCCAAAACTCCCGAAATTGGGCATTTAGCTGTTGAAGCTGCCAGAAATATTCCCAAACTCAACATACTTGATGCATATTTTAAGACTCCAGGTGAAGATATAGTACCACCAAAATCTTCAGCTTTCGTCATTATCAAGTACGCTTTAACTCTTGGTGACCTTCAACTTCCTAAATTGTCTAGGGAAGAAATGAGTGAAGTTGAAACTTTAAAGCTTATCAAGGATCCTCTCCTCAACAGCAACAAGGGTCCTATACTTCCTTCCACAATTGCACCATATTTCCCAGGTACTCTGCATCCTTCATGGGCACTATTTTTGTTAGGTGGAAGGCAAAATCTTGTTGAAGGTCCTATTGATCTTAGCAGAGGTAGAATCACTACTCAAGAAGACGTTGACAAATATTTAGAATATCAAAAAACTAAGAAAGAATCAACTAAAAATTCAGAAGAGTCAGACTCCGACCCAGAATTCATTAAAGTTAACACAGTAAAGATCAAGCTGGCATTACCAACACCAGATGCACTTGGAAAATATTCTTTCTTAGTTTCATTTCTTTCAAGGGACTACTTTGGATTTGATGTCTCTCAAACGGTCGAGGTAGAAATTAAAAATCCTCCGCCAGAGCCAGTAGATGATACAGTATACGACATTCCAGAACCTGAAGAAGATTCAATTGCTGGAGCAATGAACCAATTACAGGGCAATGCCTCTAGTACAGTAAGATCAAAGTCTGGCGATGACTCAGATCTAGAAGAAGAAGAAGACCTTTCAGATATAGATACAGATACCGATGCTGAGTTTAGCAGTGATGACGATGACGACTCTAAGAAAAACAAATAAAGAAGTGTAGGACTTGGGAATAAGTTTGATGGCATTAATGATCAAAATTGTACATTATTGTGATTTGCTCTAACTAGTATTTATAGTCACTATATACGGGCGCTTTATACGAAACGAATTAAAAAGTAATAAAAATAATGGTAATTTATTTATTGAAATATTTATTGATATGCATTCTCACTAAACTCATTATGCTATTGAGGAATCTTATTCGGTTCAGCTTTTGCTGCATGTATTAGCTTTTTGGCTTGGTAAAAGTTCAATCTGTGAATGATATTAAGAACTTTTTTGTATTAATTTTGGTTCAAACACCGAAAAACTTTTTTTGTTGCAAAAAAAAAAATTGATTTTTTTACTTTTGAAACTTTTATATAGTAACAATCTTAGTTTCTAGTTTTTTGAACATTAGAAATGCAGAAAGTTTTGTATTGCAATATACTTAGATACTATCAATTCCATCCTCGAATACTGTTTAAACATTACCCAGATATTGAGATAATGACAGGGAGATAATTATCCTTTACCCCTTTATATTTGACTTGTAAAAAAGAAACTGTACTTTCTCTAACTTTAGTGTGATTACAAAAATAACTAAACCCCTATTTATTTTGTTTTAGATATTCAATTTAACCACTACGCAATAGTTTGCACAAATAATATCTCAGGTGGTTGTAAATGAATGATAAACCTGTTAAGAATAAGCGACTATTTATTTGATAATTGCAACAAAAAAAAAAAAAAAAAAAAG
>CBXB010000147.1:98037-108857 GCA_000817185.1 Magnusiomyces clavatus CNRMA 12.647
TTTTTTTTTTTTTTTTTTTTTTTACACATCTATAGATTTTTAACACAACATTTTATTTTTGTTTTTGTTTTTGTGTCAATTTTGCACTATATACTTACTTGAATAAATAACACTGCCCAAAAATTCTAAAGGACCAATTGAGAGCATTCATATTACAGATGCCACGATTTTGAAATATTTCGTAATAAAGCCACATTGAATAATCATTAATATAGTATAAACTTTATTTTGTATTATTATTTATATTGTAATTAAATTTTTTGTTTTTTTTATACATTTATTTCATTCTGGATGTGTGATTCACTATGTATATTAAAAAAAAATTGCTCACTATCTCTCAAAATGTCTACTACTTCTTCTCTTATCATCTTTCTACTTTAGTATTGCTGGCTCATTGCTGTGGTATACAAAACTCTAGAAATATCAATTAATCTCTTCAATCCAACCATCCAGTGTCCGCATTCATCTGATCTAGTAGTTAAAATAGACAAGTGAATCTCACTAGCAGTCTCAAAATCGTTATTTTGTAATGCTTGAGATAAAGCAAGTAGATCTGTAATTGTGTCTTGGCTCAACAAGTCTTCATTGTTCAAATGATCAAACAAAAGGTTTAATCTCTTTTCAGCATCTTGAACTTGTCGTTGATATGAAGGAGGAATATTAGGCTTGACTTCCTCTAATCTTTGACTCAAAATTTCAAAAATTGGTCTAGCAGTTTCTGAAATATGTGAACGGTCGCCAGGTGGATACTTAGGAGCTGCTGGCTTCTCTGGCTCTGGCTCGGGTTCAGGCTGTGCGGGCGGTTGAGGCTGCTGGGGTTGAATTGGTTGTGGTGCATATCCTCCAACTTGAGGAGGGTAGGCAGAGGAGGCACCAAATCCGCTAGATGGTCTAATAGGAGGTGGAACTTGAGATTGTGCACCTGGAGCAGGGGCATATGGATTTGAAGAAGGTATGGACGCTGCAACTTGTGTAGGTGCCCCTCCATATCCATTAGTAGGTGGTGATTGGAAAGTGTTGTAGCCTTGAGGTTGACCAGCTCCCACCTTTGGTGCATAAGGATTGGGAGGTGGAGGAGAAGTAATTGATGGAGCAGCATATGGATTGACTGGCGGAGTTGCAAAGTTACGAGGAGGTTCTCCATAGGCTCCTGTACCACTATGAGGTGCAGCCTTGGGAAGCTGTGGTGATGTAGGTTTTACCGGAGCGTATTTGTCAGTAGTTGGGTTTGATGGAGTGCTCATGGAAGAGGAAGCGGCCATTGTTGGAGGTTCAGACTTGGCGACAGGTCCTGTAGGTGGTGGTCCCAATTGAGCTGGAGTCTGACGACCATATGTTGATGGAGGAGCAGGTCCAGGAGCATATGGATTTGTACCAAATCCAAATGGAGATCCTGTAGCTGCTGGAGCTGCTGGAGTAACCTTTCGTGGTGGAGGAATGGCAGAACTTGGTAAGTCATTCCATCCTCCGGCAGCCTTGTTGGGATTTAATTGAGAGCTGGTTGGAGGAGGTCCTGTAGGAGGAGGTGAGATTGTGTTGGCCTTCTTATAAGATTCTACTGGTTGGTAAGAATCAATAATTGGGTTTGGTGGTGGGTAGATTCCAGAAGGAGTCTTGTTATGACCTGGTTGAAACTTAGGTGCAGGAGATCTAGGCGCTGGTTGGTATCCAAGACCAGTTGGAGGTTGGGTTGTTACTGGAGGTGGGGCATATGGATTGCTTGGAGTAGCACTGGCTGGTGCATAAGGACTCTTGAGGCCAGAAGTTGGACCAGATGCAGAAGGAGCAGCAGCAGGAGTTGAAGTAGTAGCAGTAGAAGCGCCAAATGGATTAGCTGCAGCTGGCTTAGCAGAATACTTCAAAGAAGATGAAGTACCATAAGCGCCATAGGTGTTTGTTGCAGGCTTTAAAGTCTTTGGCTTTGCAGAAGCAGTAGTACCATTCTTGTTAGCTTTTGAGACACGATCGCGTTCAAGGGATGCATATTTGTCCGGAAGGAAGTTGAGGAAAGTTTGAGCCAGGTCAAGTTGTCCTTGAGTAGCAACGATGTTGGCGTAATCACGATAAATATCATAAAGAGGAGCCAAATCATCGCTTGAATCATTACCAATAGACTTGGAGGCCTTACGGAAAATTGTAATCTTTTCAATGAAAGCATGAAGGGCCTTGACATGGGCAGCATAAGGTGTCAATTCATTAGAACTATCCTTCAACAATGAAGCTTCCTTGTCAGAAATTTCCTTGATCCAGACAGAAGAGACCTTGGCCAAATCTTCAGAAGCCAAGAAACATAATACCGCATTGTTCCTTAATTCAATTGCTTCTTCAGAAGTAGGATCGCTAAGAGAGCTTCTGGCTTCCAAAAGTCTCTCACCCAAAAGCGAAGTGAGTTGCTTGAATGTGGCAGAATCTTTAGAAAGATTGAGAATTGTTTTCAATGCAATCTTCCATTCATCGATACCAGAGTTTTTGACGACATCAGTTAAATCATTAGAAGAAATTGAGTTAAGTAATCTGAGATATGGTTTGGATTCGGCATTTTTAGAAAGATATGCACTTTGAACGAGATTTCTAACACTGTCAGTACTTGAGCAGGCAATTGAGAAAGCCTCAGAAAGCATGTCCTCCTTCAAGGCAATCTTGACGGCCTTTTCCAAGTCTCCAGTAAGAATGGCTTCTGTGATGCTCTTCTCGACAGGAGAATACTTGGGATCGAAGATCTTAAAAGTGCCAGAAGGCTCGTATCCTTTATTCAATGAAATCGATGATAAGAATTCATCTTCGGTAGTAGTGTTTTCACCAAAAAGTCCACCGTCGTTTGATTCAGTCTTTTTCTCAGTTTTTTCTTCATCCTTTGATTCCTCAGACTCACTGTCTTTCTGTTCTTCACCAATGTATTGTTCAACAGCTTTTTTAGGGTCTGAAGTTGAAATTGCTAATAACACAGACCAATCAAAGTTTTCAGATCCTTTAGATTCTTCGATTTGCTTGGAGATAATATCCAAAACTGAGTCTGAATTCAAGGCAGAAGCCAACTTTGAGGTATCAGAGATCAAGGATTCATCACCAGAGAATTTGGAGATTGATACTACAGATTGTTTGTCTCCAGTTTTTTTGACAGAAACAATTTTACCGCCAAATCCAAAAGAAACTGAGCATGGACGAACAAGCCATTTAGGAGCCTTTTTGAGAGATACAGTAGGATGTTGAGCATCAATGTAACTGTTTGAATTCCAAAAGTCATCCCCTTCTCCCTTCTTTTGAGTTTCGTCTTTTGAGTTAGTATCTTGAAGTGTTTGTACGCTGATTTTTCCATCAAAGGAAGCTGAAGCAAAAATATCTGGAATATTAGGGTTAAAGCTGGTTTGGAAGTTCCAGTTAGAAGTAACGGGATAATCACCCAACTTCTCACCGGTAAGTGGATTCCAAAGCAATGTTTTATTGTCCTTGCCGCTCGAAAGAAGAAAGCTTGAATCTTGCTTGCACCAATCAATCGAAAGGACACCCTTATCATGAGCTTGGATAACTCTTTGAGGAGCATTTGCGTTTCTTAAATCCCACAATAAAATTACTGGTGAATTTTCATCGGATGATGCTGTAATAAGAGTTGTAGAATTGTCTGGGTGCCATGCAATAGAGCTAATCAAGTTTCTAGAACTAGTTCCAGTGGGCGATTGAAAATTAAGATGAAGTACTTCTTTGCGGTTTTTTAAATCCCAGATAGAAGTGCCTTCTGAAGATCCTGAGGCTAGAATGTGTGCAACGTTGTTGTTCCAAGCAATTGCATCTATATCGTTATGTCGGGTGGGAGTTCTTCCAGGAGCAAAAGCAGTACCCAATGAATTAAGATCCCAAATAAAGATCTCACCATCAGAACCGCCACTTGCAATCAGCTGCTTTTGAATGGGATTAAATTGTAGGCATTTGACTGAACCTTTATGTTTTTCTCCTTGAGCAAAAGAAGTCCTGAATAATCAAATGATTGTTAATAAAAAATGCTGAAATTGATGAATTTCTAGCAAGTATACTTACGAAGATCCATTGATTAAGGCTTCGGCATCCCAGAATTCAATTTTACCATTTTCCAAAGCACCAGCAATAACACCATTGGGATTGGTTGATGATACAGCACCCCATGCGATATCATAAAATCTATAGAAATAACAAAAAAATTTTAAAGTTAGATTGAAGGTTTTGAAAATAAGAAAATAGAAAATAGAAATGCGCACAAATCAGTTGAAAAATTACCTTGCATCTGTGTCAATTGAGACTTTGGGCTTTAAATAAAAGGATTCGGGGGATTTATCTAGTAAAGAAAGGTCCCAGAACTCTAATTTTGTAGTTGATGAAAAGTCTGCGTCAACGGCGCCAGCAACGGTACCAGAGACCAACAAAGGGTCGGCTGTCAATGGTGACCATGCGAATGAAGCCGTTCTTGGAATTTCTTTCAATTTGACCATTGTTTCGAATTACTCTTCTCTTCAATTAAGGTGGGAGAGAAAGAAATGAATGTCTTACAATATAGAAGAGTAAAAGAGTGAATGGGGAAATAGATGAAATAAATAATCTGTTATATGAATAGATGTGTAATCAAAGTGAAAAAGGGGAGGTTTGGAAAATAGAAAATATAGAAAATATAATGGCAGGAGTCATTTTGAAAATAAAAAATGTCTTTTAGTATGAGCCCATGCGGGAACGTTTGCTTCAAATAAAGGCCAACAAAACACCATATTACATTTAAATAACACGTATCACCACCATCACATGACCTTTAGTAACAAAGTTACATGACATCTTAGCGAGGTTTCATAATTACGTCAAAATACTACTTTTTACGCCGGAAATTGTTCAATTTATTGTACAATTTATCTGAAATTTTCACCGCCTTTTCAGCCATCAGCATTATAACTACTGTAGTTATATAATTATCAATAGCACTGCAATATTTTTCCCATGCTCTGTATCTATAAAATAAAAAAATGAAACCTGTAAATAACGATGATGAAAAAGTCAATACTTCGGAGCAATTTGAAAAACAAAAAAGTACACGGATCAAGGAAAAGTTCAATCCAGATCCTATACAAATACAACGAAAGCAGTTGGAGCAATTACTTAAAAACCCTGATAAACCTGTGAAAATCCCAAAGGGTTCAGCAAAAAAGAGAACCGTATCACCCCCTCCTGAGATAGTTTCTAATGTGCCTGGATCTAGTGCTGGTGCAGGCTCTGGCGAATTCTTTGTATACAAAAAGGCCCGAAGAAAAGAGTATGAACGTTTAAAGATTTTTGAAGAAGAAGCCAAAGAAGAAGAAGAACAAAAGGAATTTGAGAAACAAAAATGGGAAAATGAGAAACGAGACGCTGAAAAACTAAATAAAAATAGGCTTAAGAGATTAAAAAGAAAGCAAGCTAAGAAAAAGACAGCAACAGGTAGCGATAGCGACAAACAGATAAGCAATCAAGAAAGCAATTCTATCATCAACCAGTCTAACTCTGCACAAAGCAAAGAGCTCATGTCCAATTTACCTGACAAACCTAGTACAGACGTTTCAGAAAGTCAAAATATTGGCTCTTTTCAAGAGACAATGAAGGCACCGGAAATTATAGAACCAAAAGGGCTTGTTATTGTCGACGATGATGAAGAAAACGATCTATTATAGACAAATTTATTTGATATATGTACAAAATGAAGAGTAAATATTTACAACGGGGTTTTAACAACAAAAAAAGGCAAATTTATTTATCTGAAACGACAGCATCCTTAGTATATGTTCTTTCATCGTTGTGGTTTTTTTGCCAGCATTTTTTGAACGCTTCCATCTAAAAAAAAAAATTGTCAGTAAATATAGTATGCTAGAAAATGATTCAAACTTACCTCGGGCATACAAAGCCTCCAATCTTTTTTATCAGCATGACAGTCTGTCAACCTCATATTTTCCTCTAAAATTCAATGTTAGTTTGAATAAAAAGCCGATGATGATTGTAAACTAAGAAATAACATACCAGCACATCCTGTTTTGTTGATTCTTTGGTCCCTGTTTAATTAGATTAGTATCTCTAACAAACCTTATGTTCATACAATCACCAACAATTACCATTCATCGGGTTCATCATCCTCTTCAACTTGAGATGATTTATTTTCTGGATTGTTGCTCATTTTTTTTTTTTTTTCTTTGATTGTTTCTTTTTATCAAATAACTCTTGCTGGTGGTCTGTTCGATGCTTTAGATAGTGCGCTAGAAGAATACAGATCACATGATGATATCGACGGCCAATCATTTCATGCTACAGTACCCTCTCATCTTGGTTATTAAAGAAATCTCAACAATTCAAATTGTAGCATTAATTGAAAGTTTAAAGTTTTATCTCTTATTTTTCTTTTTTTTCCTCTTTTTGTCAAATTATATAATTGTAGTATTCCAGATAAAATTTCCCAATATTAATTCTTATTTCATTTGATTATTTCTAATTTGAATAAAAAAAAGCATTATTTATTCAATTTTGTTATTCGTACCAGATTCAAATACCAAACATTCAACTCTCGCACAGAATTTGATAACAATTTGAATACATATATTTTTTAAAGATATTTCAATAGCAACGGCAGTTCAAGGATCTACGTTTTTACGCTCTTTGGAACTTTGTTTTTGTTCATTTAATTGTGCCATCTTCCACTAAATAAATTATCATTGAATGGATCCAGAACTGTATCACGCGACAAATCAATCGACCAATCTATTGGACGAAGAGGGTAATGATGCTAGCCTTGCTAATACTAGATCGAATTCTTCATCTTCTATAGCCGATCATGATACTACTTCTCTCACCAACAACAACACATCAAGTGCATTACTAGACCATCGAGAAATTCAGTCTCGTTCCACATCTTTGCCAAGCAAGGCATCCCACAAAAGTGCTACTTCTTCCACAATATCTGAAGCAAACGCTCCGGATTTTAGCAGTGCCAATATTCGTAGCAGCAAACCGACAAAAAACTCTTCTCTAAGAAACAGCACAGCACTAGTAAGCTCTTCTAACAACAGCGCAATGACTCGTTCAAATAGCAATCAGAATTCTTCTCCTAGTAGTAATAGAGCATTCAGACAACCAACGCAGTTTATAACTAGGCGCATGTCTGGCTCCACAAACCTTTCATCTCCTGCTGCATCGCACCAGGTCCCTTTTTTAAACCCCTTTGCTACAGACGGCAATAGTGAAGCACACGCCTCCGACATTGCTATCAGTCCATCATCTCCTCCAAATCCAAGCAATGGGCCTGCTAATAAAGGCAAGACATCAACCTCATCAGCCTCAGCAAACACCAGCCATCAGCCCTTACTTTCCGCTTCTGTAGCCTCTCATCTTTCTGGTACTCGACACGCCTCGACAATTCCACTTTTGTCTGACCTCAACAACCCCAAATCCTCCTATAGTTCATTTACAAATGATGCTATAGATGGGACTCCCACTCATAATTCACATGCTGGATACGAATACCCAGGTAACTCTGCCGGCAGATCACATTCGCGTGATAGTCATAGCACAAATAGCAGTCGTATCATGTTGGGCTCAGAGCCAGACTCAAGGCGATCCTCAAATGCAAGCTCATTGCTAGACGTTTGTCTCCCCATTGACTCCCTACAGGGTGACTCTTCACAAAATGGCAGAGGCATTTTTGATGTATCATACTTGGATGAATTTGCCAAAAACGAAAAGAAGGAGTGGGAGCTTTTACAGGCTTCTCTGATCCAAGAAAACAACGATGAAAATCATAATGGGATATTGTATAATGGGGTCAATTCCATGGTTCATACCGTTAATGAAGCTGAGTTAGATACTGGTGGCCGCTTTAGACCCTACAGAGTGGTTCCTTCTTGGGCAACTACAAGTGCTCAGAAAGCTACAACCGCTGCCACTGTTGGTGGTGTAACTACGGGGGCCGATTTGATAGATACTTCAAAAAGTGGTCCTAGAAATCGTCACTCAAAAGGCGCAACAAAGCCTTATGATCCTTTTTTCATTGGCCTTCCAAATTCTAATCGCCGTATGGATGGTCCGCCATTAAGATTTACTTATTTTAGAGAAGATTTAGAAGCAACAGTCCACTCTCCTACAATTGCTGGATTACTTCAAGAAGGACAAACTTTTGATGATTTGTTTAATCTTGCTCCTCGGGTCAATGTGAACGGTTTAGCAAGCGGAAGCAATGGAATTTCAGTTACCCAAACTCTTCAGTCTGGAACCGTTCTTGGGACCCAGACTCCAGAGCAATTAAATACGGGTAACGGTACTCACAGTGCTCCTCCACTTTCTTCTCAACCCACAAACACCTCAACACATCTTCAAACCCACCTTGCAGCGAACTCCTCAACAGTTCCCCCTCAGACTAGCGCATTTCCACCAAGCAATACTCCACCTTCAAGTACAATTCTAGCTCGTAATCAGCAATACCCTTTGTCTCAAAGAAATAGAGTTTCATCTCCACTATCTGCGGCAAGGCGTTCACAGTCTCCAACATCACATCATGGCATTCCCTCTGGTAGAACAACACCTATTCCTCCAGGTGCTCAAACGGAGAACAGCATTGACCCAGCTATTAGCACCGGAGGTCCTACCTATGCTACAACAACTGCTCAGCATCAGGCTTCATCAATGACAAGCTCTAGTTCCCAAACGCAGCATATGACTCAGCAAAGTCATGATGGAACAACAACACCTGGTGTTGTATACGAACCAAGTCCATTTTGGTTAGATGTGATGGATCCAACTGAAGAAGAGATGAAGGTCTTATCTAAATCTTTTGGAATTCATCCTTTGACAACAGAAGACATTTTTCTCAATGAGCCAAGAGAAAAAGTAGAATTGTTCAAAAATTATTATTTGGTCTGTTTTAGATCTTTTGATATCAATGATGAAAGAAGCAAGCAAAAAAGAAGTACTCGGATCATTGAGGATAGACACTCCAAGAAGAGAGAAAAGCGCTCAAAGTATCACAACAATCAGAGACAAAGAAGTAAAAGTGTTCGTAGCAGAAATCAAGGACACTCATTTTATGATGGAGGGAAACGTCGTCATTCTAGCATTATTACGACAAGTAACAGAAGGAAAAAGTCCGATAGCAGGTACAACAAGCGACACATGTCAAAGAGTAGAGACAGTGAATTGACGCCGTTAAACATGTATATTATAGTATTTAGAGAAGGCGTCATTACCTTTCATTTTTCTCCTACTCCACACCCCATGAATGTTCGTCGTCGTATCAGATTGTTGAGAGATTACATTTCATTATCTTCAGACTGGATTTCATATGCACTTATTGATGACATCACTGACGGATTTGCACCCATGATTCAGTCTATTGAGGACGAAGTTAATACCATTGAAGATGAAATTCTTAGCATGCATACAAAGTGGTATGAAAATGAAGATGACGAAGAGAGTGATTCTTCTGGGTACTCATCCGATGCATCTATGTACTCCTCTACCTCCAACTCATCTGCATTTTCTTCAGAATCAGATACCACAGCATCATCTAAAAAGGGTTGGTTTCGTCGGAAATTTGGCAAAAGCAAGAAAAAAAACAAATATCATAGGCTATCCATGTCTTCAGCAGAGCAGCAAAGACGCGAAAACTACAAGCAATTGTATATGGATGAAAGAAATCACAGAAAGGCTAGAACGGAAAATTTTGCTAAAGAATCTTTGCTTAGAGCACATGATGACGCTGGACTTGGAAATGGGAACGTCTCTTCTGGGCAAGAAGCTGATATTGAAAATGGAGATTTGGACTCAAAGCTAGGAGATGGCGAACCAAGAAATGGCTATGAAAGTCCTTACAACAATGGTATATACCCCTCTAAGCGCAACAAGGCTAAAGAAGAAGACTTTAGGCGCAGGATAAATAATAGACTGTATTGTGGAAGTACCGTCAATACTGGAATTTTGGGCAACAGTGATGACCGTGGCATATATATTGGCGACGATGGTCGAGAAACTATTGTTCCTGGAGGATTTGGTGATGAGCAACGAATTTTGGTAGACCACGATGAAGACGATGAAGACGATGAGAATGATGAGAATGATCCATACAGAGAATACGGGTACGGGTACGACAACCGGCGCAACGAAGCAGAGTCGCGCCGCTCACTATTGAGCAAGCATTCTTCCAAGGCCTCGAGACGGTCATCCCGCTCGTCAGGCTCCCGTAGGAGTGCACGCACCAAAAGGTCCTCGACCTCAGGCTCCACCACACTGACGCAGTCCTCATGGTCTTCTACAGCTTCTGGTCGGTGGAAAGAAAAGGGCGACATGTTGAGGCGCATTGGTGAGTGCCGCAAACGGATCATGTCTGTGTTGCGTCTGCTGGGCAGCAAGGCGGACGTTATCAAGGGCTTCAGCAAGCGTTGCAATGAGCAGTGGGAGATTGCTCCACGATACGAGATTGGGCTGTATCTAGGCGATATCCAGGACCACATTGTGACAATGGTGCAGTCGCTCAACCACTACGAAAAGCTGCTAGCCAGGTCGCACTCAAACTACCTGGCGCAACTCAATATTGATATGACTCGCGTCAATAATGAGATGAACGATGTGTTGAGCAAGATTACAATTCTTGGTACCATTGTCCTGCCTATGAATATTGTTACGGGTCTATGGGGTATGAACGTACTTGTTCCAGGACAAAACGTGGAGAGTTTGACATGGTTTTGGTCCATTACAGGTACATTGTTTTTATTTGGATGTTTGTCATTTGTCGTTGCAAGAAAGGTTTATGGAATTGCATAATTTATTTATTTTTTTTTTTTTTTTTTTTTTTTTTT
>CBXB010000147.1:122936-154266 GCA_000817185.1 Magnusiomyces clavatus CNRMA 12.647
CTTTTTTTTTTAAAAAAAAAAAAAAAAAAAAGGCCTACTAATTGGGTTTATAGTTATAAAGAAAATATTTTTGAACAATCAAACAAGTATGAATCCCAAACCTAAGAAATATATAATTGAACAATTATATATACCTGCTCTTTTTGTTATTATGAACTTCGTATACATCTTAACAAATGTTTACCACTAAGTAAATATTAAACAACTTCTAAGAATAGGCAATAGATTTACAAAAACAGTAGTGTCTTTTTTTCTCATTTTAAAATTAATTTCGACGTCAATTTGACTTGATATGTATTTAAGAGGGAAACAAATGTATCTGTAGACCTAACCCTTTAGGCAAACTCACCAGTTGGCTTTATTTTTCATCTAGTAAATGAATTCCAAACAAGTTCCAAATAAAGTTCCAATCATAGCAAATGAGCATTATTTCTGCACCTTTTGCATATTAAGTAAAACAGACATAGAAAAAAAAAAAATTCCTCATACTATTAGATTCAGTATGAGAATAGTCAGTAAGATATTTTGAAAACATAAACAATGTGCACATTGGATCGCATACTTTATAGACATGCAATCTCATTATGTACCAAAAGTATATATGATTTAATTCATGTTACCCTACACATGTTATTACATTACATGTTGTGTAATTAGTTTATCAAACTGCCATTGATACCTTCATTTTTTACTTTATTTATAAGTCTTTTTATATTTATGTTTGATATTTTTCTCATAAAATACTTTTTTAACTATAATAATTATTTGATATTATTGTTTTGGCCTGAAAATGGAGGGGTTCAGAAAAAATGAATCATATAGGATAAAGAGAGGGAAAGAGAATAAATAAAAATAAAAAAGGAGGGGTTTTATTGCTTGTTTGTTTTTTATGTCTCAGATATTGGTATCAAAAAAGGCTTTATTTGCTTGTAAATTCCTTTGTATTCAACAAAAAAAATTTTGGTCAACTTTTTTTCTATTTTTTTTTTTTTTTTATACTTTTTATTTGGGTATATATTCAGCTTTTGTATATAATGTATATAATGTATATAAAGAATGTAAAAAGCTGAGAACTTTTGAATAAACTACAAATGTGTTGGAAAGATAAAAAAAATTCTTTAATTGAGTTGAGCTACGATTTTGTAGCTTTATGAAATCTCAATTAACAGTGTTGGTAAATTTTATATGGTATTCAAATAATCATAAAACAATTCAAATGTTATCTTTTTAAAATGGTTTTCTTAAGTATGTGCTCTTTACTGCGTATATAAGTTGAGCACGTTGATGTTGATTTTGTTGTTGTTTTCTTTAAAATGGAAAAAAAAAAAAGAATTAGTGATTACCTGAACATTAAAGTTCTGACAGTGTTTTTAGCGTTGTGAATATGATAAAAAACTCTACGGAATTATAGTGTGTCCGAAGATTTTTGCTTCCGAGTTAGTATCAAAAAAAATTATTTTTTAGTTATATTTTGCACAACCTCCAATTAATACACATTACCTTTACACAATATATTTTTTATATTATCACCATCAATTAAAATTTATAGAGCATTCTGGTTGTGGATTTAGTTGTTTTTAGTTTGTTTTTTTTAACATGTCGACAGTTTTAAAAATAGTTTTTGTGCTGCTAGCAGTTGCTAATATTAAAGTGCTACCATTTGCATGGACATTAAAGTTCTACTACTATGTTGTCAAATACTTGATTGTTTTGCCAAAGTTCAAGGGAAAAAAGGATAAGAGACTGCCGTTATCATCATCATCTCCATTATCTCCATCAATTACAGAAGAAACGACGAATAACAGCGAAGGTAGTAAAACATCAACAATTACTAAAACGGTAGCATCAGTTGATACCAATAGTACTGACAGCAGATCAATTTTCCAATGGAACGAATATTGGACATGGGCATCTATGCTAGAATGCGACATGAATGGTCATAAAAGTAACTCGACATACTTCCACGACTTGGATTTGGCCCGTTCCGACTTGCTTTTGGATCTTTTGGCAGAGACCTTTCTCGACTATAAAAAGAAGGTGAAGGCCTTTCCTTACGTCCCCCTTGGTTCCGTTATGTGCATTTTCAAGCGAGAGATCAAGCCGTTCCAGCGATACGTTGTCAGAAGCAGAATTCTGGGCTGGGACAGGAAGTGGATATTTGTCATTTCTCGGTTTGAGTTCCCCAACGGCAAGCTTGCAGCAGTCGGACTGTCCAAGTATGTTTTCAAGCTGAAGCGTGTGACTATTGAGCCTGAGAAGATTATTCGACTTTCTGGGCTTGCGACCGAACAAGATTTAAAAACTGGATTGATGAATTTTGAAAAGGCAAAGGGAATGTTGGAGGTTGAATCTTTGACTGAATTTACAAGTTAAAATTATGATGCTCTATATATATGGTCTTTTTGTATAACAATAGAATAGAAAAATTTTGATTTTTAATTTCTCCGACATATTTTTTGAATATATTTTGCCTTTTAAAGCAATAGCCTTACACTCTAATATGGCAAACACCGTAACTTTATTGGATGGCTTAATTATTGACCATATCAAACTACACGTGAAAAACAGTTAGTCGCCGAACCTTACTCTAACTTTGTTTAGTTATCAGATAACAAATTTACTAAAGCAAAAAAAGATTTTTTTTTTTTTTACAATATCGTAAAAAATTTTGTATTTTAATAATGTTATATAGATGTTATAGTTTGATAAAAATTGTTTAAACACTAAAGAACGAGTAAAAGCATATGAAAACAAAAAAACAAATAATCAAATGTAGAAAGGAAAGGAGAATAATTAAACAAAAATTCTCATGGTATTTCCCCTAGCATTTGATGCTGGCAAGACCCATTTACTCAAGAGTCTTGCCAGTCTTGGGAGGCACGCCAATACCGTTAAAGTTACGGAACATCTTGACGCCACCATCGCCTTCAACAAACTGGCATGAGCGACTGACATTCCAAATAGCCTTAAACATGTTTGCATCATCGTATCTGTAGTGCTTACCAAGAACTTTCTTAATAGCTTCTGAGGCAACACGAGCATTGTAGAACGGGATACGGGAGACAAAGTGATGGAGGACGTGGGTTTCAATAATGTCGTGGAATACAAAGGGACCGATAAATCCAAACTGTCTGTCAATAGTAGCAGCAGCACCCTTTGCAAAGTTCCATTCTTCGTGGTCGTAGTGAGGAAGAGTTGGATCAGAGTGTTGGAGATAAGTAATGAAAACTAACCAGTGATTGACCCAAAAGTAAGGAACAAAGTAGTAGCAGAAAACGGAGAGGAATCCCCATTTCTGGATGGAGATAAAGATGAGAGACAAGGCGGTCAAGATACCCAAGTCGGAAATGATGATATCCATAAAGTCCTTTTCGTCAAAGAGGGGGGAGGTGGGAACAAAGTGGTTGACCATCCACTTGGGGTAATTGGGAAACTTTTGTCCAGTAACATTGGTGAAGAGGTACATGTTCCAGCCAAAAAGTTGTTGAAGGATTAAGTGCCACAAGGTTGAGATAGGAGTATCTTCAGTAACTTCGCTAATAGCCTTCCAACCACGCAACTCCATGACAGTTTCCTTGGACTTGGGGACAAAGACAGTGTCACGTTGGAGGTTACCGGTAGACTTGTGGTGCTTGGAGTGGGAGATTCTCCAGGAGTGGTAAGGGACGAGAAGAGCAGAGTGGAGAATCCAACCGACAATGTCGTTGACGGTCTTGGAGTCAGAAAAGGCACCATGACCGCATTCATGAGCCAAGACCCAGCATCCAGTACCAAAAAGACCATTGAGGAAGCCGTAGATGGACCAAGCAATGACACGTCCAGAAAGCCAAGGGATAAGGTGAATGTACTGGTGGGCAAGGTAGGCAAAGAGACCAATAAAGAAGATGTCGCGGAAAACGTAGGAAAAGGACTTGACGTAGGAACGCTTGTAGCATTCGGCTGGGATTGCGTCAAGGATTTCCTTCATAGTAAAATCGGGGACAGTAAAAGTGTTGCCATAAGTATCAATAGCAGTTTTAACTTTGCTAGTGTCTTTAAAAAATTGAGACTCTTGCTTAGAGGAAGAAGAATCCTCGGGACGTCTCTGAGTAAGAGTTACAGAAGTCATTTTTAATATTTAAAAATGAGAGATAAAAAAAAATAATAAAAAAATGAGAAAGAGAATAGGAGTAAGAGAGGTAGTGAAAAGGACTTTTAAAGGATAAAGAGGAAAAGAAGAAGGAGAAAATAAAATTTTTCAAGCAAAAAGGAGTATTTATATATATTATTTTTGATTTTCATTTTTGGATCAAAATCTACCATAAAAAAAAAAAAATAAAAAAAAGTTTAGATAATATTATTGCCCAATTAGAACAGTACACGGCTGAATGTTATGATGTGTTTTTAATAGTAAAGTGTACTACTGCCAAAACTAACAGTGGCTTCTTATTATATAGCATAAAACTTTGTTGGTGATAAAAATACTTTTGTGGGTATGTATGGCAAAAAAAAAAAAAAAAAAAAAAAAAAAAATTGTATAGTTAGTAATAGTTGACACGAAGTGCAATCCCAGAGCAAAGATTTGATAAAGGCCTTTTCTGTATGGGTGGCTGGATGGATGATTTCTATCGCTTTGAGCCACCTTATTGGGTACACTTGACAATAGAATTTGATATGTTTGTCCTTGCTATAGTCCTCTCTATTTTCTTTTATTAATATCATTTTCTCAGCATTATCTTGATTAAGAAATAAAAACATAAAAATTAAAAATTAAAAATAAAAATTATCCTGCTTTTTTTCATTATTTTATTTTATTTAAGATAGAGCTTTAAGCCTGCTTTTTATTTTGTTGGGGGTAAAGTGAATTTCCTTGATTGATACTGTACCTAAATTTCAAATTCATCAAAAAAGTTTTGTTACAACGGTAAGAATATGCCGATTTTTGTTACATGTGCTAAATAACAACAATATAAATGTATGCAATATATATTTTTTTGTAAATATCATACAGAATGATGTTATTTTTTATTTGTTTTTATACTATTATCATTGACTGGAAATCTCTCGACTATGATTAATTGCAGAATCAATCATTTGCTCAATCTCTTTTCTACCAACAGTTAAGCCTTCATGATTCAAGTCTTCTCCCTTTAATTCATAGTCTCCAACAACGCCTAAACTAAATCCAGTCATTCTACCTTTCCCATCACAAACAATATTCACACGGCTACTAGCGCATCGTTCCTCAATCTCTCCATCGGGGTCTGCAAGTACTACTATTGACCTTCCTTCTTGTTGCTGTTGTTGCTCTTCATCTTCCCTTTCACCACCTAAAAATAATGCAGAAGCCGGATCTTCCTTAATTCCGATATTGGTTAAACCAAATGTACTACTATATGGTATTGGGTCTTCTCCCGTTGGAAATTTTATTCGAATGCCAGTATCACGTTTGACACAGTATTCTTGATTTGTAGTCTCATCAAGTTTGAACAACGGGATTTGGACATCTTTCAATGCTCCCATTATAGAAGCCCATACCAAATCAAATGGTGGTCCTGTTCTACTCAACACTTGAACATGGGCAGTATAAACAAGCCACTTGTGTTTGTTAACTGTTAAATCATCTTCTTCGTCTTCTTCCAATTCCTTTAGCTTTTCCAATGGATCTTTGTCTTCTTCCGAAAGCTCAATTTTCTCCAAGTCTTCTTCACTGTCAACTTGTAGTCGTACCTTGAAATTGTCTTTGCTAAAATTCATAGCCTCAATTAAGTTGTATATGCGTTGAGACATTGTCATTTCTTCTGTGCTGGGTGCGCTGTTAAACCCTCCTCGTAATATTTCAACATTTGGGTATATACCACCTCCATTAGCAGTCTCTGTAGTTCCAATTACTATTCCACAAACAACTGATGTTCCTCCATTGTCTGCTCGTACCACACATGATCCAAAACATGGATTATCGCTGATTGTATTTTGTTGATCTGTTTGACGCTCGGAAGAAATACTGCCCTCTTTGATCAAAAGCTTTCGAAACTCTAAAAATTGTCTAGTAGAATTAGGTCGTAAACCTTTGCGTATGTGTCGTTCAAAGTATAGTTCTGGATCTACTCTAGCAAATGTTTCCGTTGATAACCATAATGGATGAAGCTCTTCTTCTTTCTTTTGAAAAATCTCTAAAATCTCCTCGTTTTCAATTGTCGCCATTTTAACTGTATAAATAAGATCTAATAAATATTTGTATATATGCTTTTTTTTTTTTTTTCTTTCCCTCTATATATGTATGTATATATATAAAGAAAAAAATATAGTTTGTATAAATATATAGTTTTTTTACTATTTTGAAAATACAGCACTGATGGTTACAAGGTGAAAAAATTTTAATTATCAATATGTGTGCTCTCTATTGTCACGTGAAAACTCTATGGTTTTAAGTACCAAGCTAAAAATCATTAATACTCTGCAAATGTCAATAAACAACTAAATTACCATTTAAATTGTTTATATTACGAAGAGAAAAATAGAAAATAAAATTTGCATTAATTTCTTTTACAATCGTATTTTTTTTTTCTTATTTTTTTTAAAAATGGAATTGGTATTTGTATTTATATCATCTTTATTTTATTGAGAAAAAAAATTCAACAATAGTAATATTTGGAAAACAAAAAAACATACTAACTACAATTCTCGAGACTGTTTAAAAAAATATAAAAAAAGACTAAAAAAAATAAGGAGGTCGGTTAGATTCAAAACTGGTTCTTTAAATGAAGAGAAGTAGTTAAATCTCACAATTACACAAGGGTTAGGGTGTTTTGTTACGTCAATTGTTTGTAATATTTCCCAAAAAGAAAAACGCTTGTACTATACGGGCTAGGTGAAAAGTAGTTCTTCTTGTCATAATTGATTTTACTATGGTACCCACTAATAGCTAGATCTTTTTGTTTTAGTTCAAAACTATCGGCTAAATAAAGTTTTTTATTTTTTATTTATTCATTCTTTCTTCCTTTTTTTAATGATTGGACTTTGTTTTAACTTGAAAACTCCCATTTTTCTGCAAAAACCATGAGACAAAATACCTTTTACAAATTTAACATTCCGTTAACAATACGGCGAAAATCAGGTTTGACAACAGGGTTGGGGCAAGTAGTTGCTATACATTTTTGTAAGTGTGAAGTAAACCTCAAAAGCCATCTTTAGACCTTTAGCTGTATCTGGGCACATGACAAGATATTCACTGGACAACCTTTGCAACTGAAGAAGAGATTTGTAGAAACAAGGGCCACTAGGCTCCCAAGTAGCAATAGTATTGCAGGGGGACCAGATAGGGGTATCACTAGCGTAAACTGTCTTATTGAGGTTTGAGGTAGAGGTGCATGGGCAGTAGTTGGCATCCTGGGATTTATTTTATTTTATTTTATTTTTTTTTTGCTGCTACTACTTGGAAGAGCTGCATAGTTAAGCTCTTTTTTAATTAAGTTGAGAAGTTCACGTTTCAGTTCAAAAAAAAAAAAAATGAAAGATTCCTCAAGTTTGTCGCCACTACGCATTTGACTTAAAGTTATCAGAAACCCATTGTAAAATGATTTATTAGTCCGGGGTAAATCATTTTACTTTTTGGTGTTCTTGAGTATGGGCTGTTAAAAAGATGATTTCATAGATTAGAAAAGTTCGGTCTAAGACCCGTTGGATTTATTTTTAGTAAGAGGGAAAAAATTAAAGTCATGGGTGCCTTTAGACTGGTAGTAAATAAGACCTATGTCCTCAGCTTCACTAATGACACACTCATCTGCAAACCCAGCAAAGTGTTTGATGGGATTGAGTATATAGTTTAACTTGATTTTTTTTCTCTATTTTTTTGATGTTGAATACAGAAAGTGGTTTTATACTATACGAGGGTACTATAACGTACAGTAGCATGTTTTGCCTGTTTTAGAATTGGCGTGCGGCTTATTTAGTTATATATACTCACAACATCATAATTGAAAACTTAAATATCATTACTGTGGATATGTTGCTCAAAATCTAATCATTACCGCAAAATTTTTTATTTTTTTCTTCCTACTTTTATATGTACAAAGCAACTAAAATAAAAACAAACCCCTTCCCCATTTATTTATTTTTATTCCTTTTATTTATTTTTTATTCTCCTTCTTCTTCTACAATGAGTTTTCATCTAAAAATTAAATGGTACATTTTTCGTCTAAGACTTAATCTTATACTTATTAATCTGACTTTAGGCATTCCTATTCCTGTCAAATTTAAAGCGTCTTACTAATAATCTTAATTTTTTCCTTTTTTTCTTTCTATTTACTACTTTCTTATAAATTAAGACCTTTACACAAAATCTGACGTTTCAGAAAGCTTGTGAATCTATCCGACACTGTTTCTGGACTGTATTCAGTATAATTTTAATCATCTATTTATTCTTGTTCTGTTTTCCCAAAGAGTATTTTTCTTGAAATCTTTAATCTCACTGGAAACAACACATTTGTGCTTATTTAGCACAAAAAACAAAGAAACGAAGCAGTTTTTTTGAGTTTTTCTCAGTTTGATTTACTCATCTAGAGACTCTTTGGTTTAGTTATGATTGTTTTTCTGCTCCCATTAATCCCACTTCTTCTAGTGCTTTTGTTTGGAATAGTAGCTGGCTTACTTCTCGTACTCCTCTTTGTCATTGTTGTTTTTTTCTACTTGTTATTTTTCCACTTCTCAGATGGTTACTGGATCGTTTGATTCCTTCACCTCCAGAAAACAACACACAACAGATTCCACCAATATGGATGGCGGGGCTATAAAAACCCCCCTAAAAAAAGGTAATATCGATGAAATTTCACTGAAGAAAGAGGAAAACAGTATTACCCTAAGTTTGTCAAAAGGGTCAACATTTGAAAGTCTGGAAAAACCATTTAGCTCTGTTTCCAATTTTTCAATTGATGAAAAAATTGGCACTGGCCCTGGTTTTCTTCAAATCAAACTGGCCAAAGAAGAACAACTTCCTGTGTCTCCCTTTAATGTTCTTGATAGCCCGACTCTTTCATTCAAACGGCCTAAATCTGATAGCCTTATATTGAATACCCGGCCCCGAGATAAATCTAGCATTCTGAGAGATGCCGACTACCCATTACATCAATCTGAGAGTTTCCCATTGAGTTGGTCTCTTGGAGAACTAGACACAAAAACCAAATGGAAGCGTAGCCTGAAAACAATCAAAGAAACTAACGAAACATTTTTACCTACGTCTTCAGTAAAAAAAGATCAAACAACTATAAAATGTTGCACTAATGAGTGTCTTGAGAAATGCTGCAAGCGGAAAAAATCTACTCCCCTAATCACTTCATGTCAGTTTCCCAAAGCAACAAACTATTCAACAAAAAGCCCTTGTAAAGGAAAAAGAAAAGAGAAAAAAAATCCATTCAATAAAACAAGTGAAAATTATTTTAACAAAAAAAAAGGTTATTTACCTCCTGGCGAAGAACAAGATTCCCCTCCTGATCACGAGCACATTCCTCCTGAAGGAAACAAAAACATTGTCATGTGCTTTGACGGGACTGCTGAAAAGTTTGGTCCTGACCCCTTTACCAATGTTCTCAAATTTTTCCGGTTGCTTGATAGAAGCAATGAAAAAAAGCAAATTTGTTACTATCAACCTGGTATAGGCACCATTGTAGAGGCTAGTAGTGCACTTTCGAGGTCTAAGCTTTTTGCCCGTCATAATAGTAAAAACATTATAGACTGTGCCATTGCCTACACTCTCGACAGTCATATTCGCCGAGCTTATAAATTCCTGATGCGGCACTATGAACACGGAGACAACATTTATCTTATCGGTTTTAGTCGAGGCGCTTTTACAGCAAGAGTGTTAGCCGGAATGATGGAAAGGGTTGGGCTTCTTTCTCCTGGACTTGAAGAAATCATTCCAACAGCTTGGAACATTTACAAAGACTGGGAGTATGCGGGTCAGCCCATGTCTAGTGCCTCAAGAACCTTGGTTGAGGAGTTTAAGTATACATTTTCTAGACCCCATGACATCAAGATTACATTTATGGGGCTTTGGGACAGTGTAAACTCAGTTGGTCTTTTGTATGACAGAATTTTCCCATTTACATCAAATACAGGTATTATCAAGCATATTCGACATGCTATGAGCATTGATGAGCGGCGTGCCAAGTTCAAGCAGTATCCTTTTTCCCACGTCTACTACTCATTTGCAGGGAAATACAACAATGATGATCCTGACTCCAATGCATCAACAATCAGTACTAGAGGAGAACTTTCCTTATCTAGTTCCTCAGAGTCTGAGAATAATGGATTTGATCAAGTGAAAAGTACAAACAATAGCCCCCCTAAGAAAAGAAGAAACAGTCATGGAAGAGCCATACATGCCCAGTGTCAGCTGGTTTATAACGATACTGATGATTTTATTTGCAAAAATGTTGGACTATCTGAATCTTCAAAAAAAGAACGAGTAACAAAAGCATTATCAACTAGACAAGACAATAATATAGCAACAACTTTTTCTGACTGTGTATGTGATAATTCCAATAACCAAACGCTTATAGAAACACTGTTTAAAAAAGCAAACAAATTTAGTTTAAGCAAGTTTTTTGGAAACTCCGACGCAGCTACATCGGCAAATAAAAACCAAACTAATAGGATCTTATCAAGCAATCGAGAGCTAAACATTGATGTTATGAACCAATACCTAAAGGTAATATCCAAATCCGGTAACAATCCTCCAAATGCATCAAAGGAAATGAATGACTACTTCACTTCAACGAGCAATTCTCAAATTGGTAGAGGGGACATAAGCCCTATTATATTGAAACGAGTCCCAATTTGGAGTGACATGCTAGACACACCTTTCATGAATGAACCGACTCTCCGGCCGGCCTGGGGCCAGATCTCGTCAGCTTACGGGCCCTCAAACTGTGATGATGTAATTGAATTGTGGTTCCCTGGTGACCATTCTGACGTAGGCGGCGGCTGGGGCCCCAACTCACAGAACCAGTTTTTCTCCAACATTCCGCTACGCTGGATGATAGCCGAAGCACTCAAAGCTGGCGTTATTTTCAAGGAGGGTGCAATTGACAGCTTCGACTCCAAATACTCAGTCCTGGAGAGCCTAAAGGCTCCCCTGCACGACTCGCTGGACGTGACATTCCGTCCCCCGTTTCTAATAAGTGGTAGCAAAGTCTTGAGCAGGCTGGGATCTAACATTAATTATGAAGACTTTGAGTTTGGGCGTGGCAGTAACAGTTTGCTGCGCTCGCTGTTTTGGTGGGTTCTTGAGCTGTTACCACTACCCAGGTACCGCTTTGATCTTGACGACGAAAAGTGGAGCAAAACGGTGGTGCCAAACGCGGGGAAACGGAGAGTTGTGCCGCTGGAAGCTAAGTTTCATTGGAGCGTGTCGTGGAAAGAACAATATGGGTCGTACGCACCACGCAACCTGTCAGAGCTACATCAGCGAGTACCACTGAGCTCTAGTGCACGGATGTCACCCCCAGACGATATTACTGAGGCAAGACACTATGTTAGAAAATTAAAAGGCAAAAAAAGAAGGTCTAGTATGTGAGAGTAAAGATAATCAAATATCAATAGTATTTAAAAGAGTTTTTCTCTTGTAACAAGTAAATTTAAATATATATATAATATATTCATGATTGTTTTTAGTATACAATCAATGACTTTCTATTTCAATAATTTTTATGAATATGAGGAGATTTTTATTTTAAGTACAAAAAATATGTAAAAATGACTGAGAGTTTATACAACTCTCTTATATATGTATGTATATAAAGATGAGCTTATTATGGTAAGAAATGATGATTAGGGAGATGGAAAATGTGGATTTCTCTTAGACATTTCTAGATATTTGAAAGGTCTAAAAAGAATATATGAAATGAAAGAGGGAAATAATTTTTTAAAATTTTTATATTAATTTTTTTTGATTATTATTATGATTATCGTAAAACGTTTTCAAAAGTCTTCTTTTTTTGTCTTCTGTTGCAATTTTTTTTAAAAAAGAAGAATTCGTCTAACCGATAACAAGGGAGTCACCATCAAGTTGATATTCTGGAATTTCAAGATTGAGAGGAGCTGGACCCTTTCTAATTCTACCAGAGATATCGTAGTGAGAACCGTGGCATGGGCAGAACCAACCACCAAAGTCACCAGCTTCACCGATTGGGACACAACCCAAGTGAGTGCAAATACCCAACATAACAAGCCAGTGAGGATCCTTAACACGCTCTGAATCGGTTTGGGGGTCTCTGAGAGATGAAAGATCAACTTGGTTGGCTTCTTGAATTTCGTGCTCGGTACGGTGACGAATGAAAACTGGCTTACCACGCCACTTGATAATGACATTTCTGCCTTCTGGAATAGCAGCAAGGTTGACTTCAACCTTGGCCAAAGCTAAAACATCGGCGGAAGCAGACATAGATGAAAGGAAGTCTTGAACGGTGGCCTTAGCAGCGGCAGCAGAAACCATACCGAAAGTACCGACAACAAAGTAAGAGGCTGCACGGTTGGCATCGGTGTTTCTGTTTTCTTTCAAGTAGGGTGAAAAGTCAGGGACATTGTATGTAGAACCACCAATGGGGTTAGAAGAGTTGAAACGCTTTTGATTCAAGGCTGGAATAGAAAGTGGTTAAAAGTTAGTATTTTTGTGTGAAGAAAAATTACAATTTACAAGAACCAATGGAGATTAAGAAATTTGAATTGAAAAAAACAAAAAAACAAAAAACAAATAGATCGAAAAAAATAATAGAGTGTTTCGAATGATGATCATATAGTATTTAGGTTTGCTGACTTAAGAATAGTTAAAATTGTAAGTTGTTGTTTACAGCGTTTAATAATAAGCAAAAGTATTGATGTAATTGGATAAAAAAAAGTAAAAAACCGAAAATTTCAAAGTCGTTAATAGGTCCTGAAAAAACATTAGCAACGTAAATCTAATGAAAAAATGATCATCGTAATTGACATTATTATAACGGCAAATAGATGTTTTATAACCTCGATTTACTATGCTGATAAATATTTCAAATTGTTCCGAAAGGATTTTCCTGTTTTTTTTCTCCTTTTCCATCTCCTTGAGACCCGTATGCAAAGAATATGAAATACTTACCAGTAACGGCCTTAAATGGAGTGACTGAGCGGGCGACAGCTCTTGATGAGGAAAGGGCTGAGCGAAGAATAGTGAGAGAACTCATTGTGACGGCAGAAGATCAAAGGGCAGGTGATGAGGAATATAAGAAAAGAAGAGAAAAAAGAATTGCGAATGAAGTTGAAAAGAAAAAAAAAAAAAATGTTTTCGTGGTGGGAAGCTGTAAAAATAGAAAATTATGGTGTGAATTTGAATTCACTACTGAAAATAGCAGAGCTTCGCGATTTGTGTGAAATAAGAATTATCGCAGAACTTCTCATTGGTCAGCTGGCTTGTGACACAATTGCAATTACAGTTACACAAATCATGTGAAAAATCCATTACTTGTCATTGACATTACAATTACATTTATATTACACATTTATTAGTCTTCAATCAAGTCCATCAAGCTGTGTCTACGGATCACCGGCGAGCTCGTTGTGTTGTTTGCACCAGTAGCAGCAGCAGAACCTTGTGAAGACTCGACTTCGTTAGGAACAGAATTTGTATGATCTGGACCTTCTATCATTGAAGTGTCTCCATCGATATCTAAGGTAGAAGTTGCAGATTCTTTTTCGTCAATACTACTGTTCTCATCATTTACAGCATCTGCATTTCCATTAGCTTGGATTTTCGTAGAAGTAAAGCCCGATAATGTAGTTTGACCTTTGGGGAGATCGGGTCGAGAAACAAGGTTTTTAGCTACTAGGTCAGACATTTTTCTCGGTTGAGGTACCAATTCTAAAATGCATTGAGAAAAAAGTAGTGATATTGTTAGAATTCATTTATTGTTCCAGTTGTAGTTAAAAAATATACTTACGGCTCAAAAATTGTAGTTGATTGAGACTTTCAACCGAGTTTGAAAAGTCCTTGTAAGTTAATCGTTTTCTTTTGTCTGCTCTGGCTCTTACCAAAGCTTGCTCTGAAAAGTATTTGATAAACATTTCCTACAATGTGAAAGCTGTTAAAAAGTTGTCATTCTAAACATAGTTATTAAAACCACTTACTGTAGCAGCAGCAACTGCATATACTGCTGGCGTAGATATTGCAGTAATATCCTCATCTTGCTTTACTATTCTCTTAATTCTTGCTACTGGTAAACGCGTCGGTGGTGAAATAGTATTTTGTGTGGTTGAGGTTGTTGCTATACTTTCTGTTGCGTCTTTCTGTGGTGTTATAACTTGGGTCTTATCATCATCTTTTTGATTTGATTCATCAGCCATATTTTTGTCTAGCTCATTTGATGGGAGTTCACTTTTTGGCTGTGATTTAGAATTGATAGTTTCTTCGTCATTAATTTTATCTTGTTTATTGCTTTCAAGTAATGAACACGCAATTTCGTTGTTATCACCAACAGTAATTTCTTCAACTGGTGTACTTTTATCTGTCATTTTTATTATTTTTTCCTCGATCTTTCAATCTCTATTTGAATTGCTTTCAAAATTAATTTTAAATGCTGGTTGGTTGGTTTGTTTTTGTTTTTGTTTATAATGACAATATTTGGAAATGCGAAAAAAAACTTAACTGGCGTTGATCACATAAAAAATAAAAATAAAAATAAAAAACAGCGTTTTGCCAACACAGCATATCCACCATTGATATACCAAAATATACGATACTCATTACAGATAATCACATATTGTCAACTCTGTATGCACAAAAATCTTTATTTGATGTTTGAAATACTTGGATTTGTATAGCCAAAGTTCATATTATAGTCATTGTTTGCTTTTGTTAAGCTCTTATAGCTTTGTTATATTTTTCTGGATATTGTTTCAGACCAGTAAATTTAATTATTGGAAATTTTATTCAACATCCAACTAGTTGAAATACCCTTTCTTTCAACTCTTAGGAAACCAATAAAAACATCTTGCTTTAACTAAACAATAACTTTTATTATATATCTTTAATAAAATGACGGAAATCTCACGAGATCGAAACCAATCTAATGCATCCCAATTATCAGATCCCTTTTCATTATCATCGTTTGACACAAATAATTCTCATGATATAGATCAACATAGTACTTTTGAAACGAGAAGAAAACCACATCAACGGAAGGATATTGACTTAAAAGAAATAGATGAGGTCAAGAGATATGAAGACTTTTCAACGATTGACTGGGTAGAAGAGGCAGCCAGAGAAAACTTAAAACGGCGACTAAAGATTCAACGTCTTAGAGAACTTAATCAATTTAGCAACGATGGTTACTACGAAGAGGAAGAGCAGGGCCATCACCGATCTGGTAGTGTTATAAGTGATACCGATTATGTTGAAGGTATAGACGATGGATTATTTGATTATTCTGAAACCAACGGCGCTATTCAACTGGGCCAGCTTCGAAAAAAAAAATTCCGACTAAAAAAGAACGGCAACTTTCTTCAAAGACAAAAATTCAAATGGAAAACAAAATCTGCAGAGCTATTTTCCGCAGCACAAGCATGGGTCATTTTGACTCTTATCGGATGTGTGGTAGGCTCACTGGCAGGCTTTGTCAACATCACAACTAAATGGCTTGTAGATATCAAAACAGGGCACTGTAGCGTTGGTTTTTATCTAAACAGAGAGTTTTGCTGTCCCGGTCAAGAGACTTGTCCCGAGTGGAAGTCTTGGACTGGTTTTATTGTCACAGACTACTTTGCATATACCATAATATCTGTTTTTTTTGCTTTTATCGCCGCTTACTTTGTCAAATGCTTTGCACCCTACGCCGCAGGATCCGGTATCTCTGAAATCAAGTGTATCATTGCAGGGTTTGTAATGAAAGGGTTTTTAGGATTTCCTACCTTGGCAATCAAGTCCTTAGCTTTACCTTTAACCATTGCTTCTGGTTTGAGTGTTGGTAAAGAAGGCCCAAGCGTACACTATGCTGTATGTGTTGGTAACGTTATCGGCAGTATGTTTGAGAAATATCGAAACAATTTTAAAATGAGAGAAATATTATCTGCTTGTACTGCTGCTGGTGTTGCAACTGCTTTCGGGAGTCCAATGGGAGGCGTCTTATTTTCGATTGAAGAAGTATCTTCGACTTTTCAAATTAAAACCATGTGGAGAAGTTATTTTTGCGCTTTGGTAGCTACCGGCGTATTAGCTGGTGTTAACGCATTCCGTACTGGCCAAATTGTCGTTTTTTCCGTTAGCTATGATTATGATTGGCATTTTTTTGAGATTGTCTTTTTCATAATATTAGGAATTTTTGGAGGTTGCTTTGGAATTTTCTTGATTAAATGGAATTTAAGGGTTCAAGGTTTTCGAAAGAAATATCTTGGAAACTACGCTATTCAAGAAGTGATTTTCCTCTCATGTATTACTGCAATTGTATGCTATTTTAATCCTATTCTCAAGCTTGATATGACTGAATCCATGCAATGGCTATTTAGAGAATGCGAAAATGGCTTTGAAGATCAATTGATTTGTGATTCTTCCAGACGTGGGTATGCCTTAGTTTCATTAATTTTTGCAATTATTATAAGAACTGCATTGGTTATTATATCTTATGGTGCCAAGGTCCCTGCTGGTATTTTTGTTCCCTCCATGGCAATTGGTGCCATTTTTGGAAGAATTGTGGGAACCTTTGTCGAGATTTTACATGACTCTTTTCCAGACAGTTCTTTTTTCTCTTCATGCCCTCCAGACGGCTTATGTATTACTCCAGGAACGTATGCTTTTCTTGGAGCTGGTGCCGTATTGAGTGGTGTTCTTCACATTACAGTGACAGTTGTTATTATCATGTATGAACTCACTGGTGCCCTAAACTACATTGTTCCTACTATGATTGTAGTTGGCATAACCAATCTCATTGGCGATAGATGGGGCAAAGGCGGCATTACAGATCAGGCAATTTGGTTTAACGGATTTCCATTCATTGACACAAAAGAAAAGCATCGATTTAATGCCCCAGCAAGCGAAGCAATGGCTAAAGATATCGTGGCTCTCCCAGCAACTGGTATGACCTTAGACCAATTGCAAACAATTCTTTCTGAAACCAAACATAGCGGTTTTCCTATTATTGAAGACGAAACTTCAAAATACCTTATCGGATACATTAGAAAATCAGAAATCCAGTACGTTATTGAAAACAAACGTAAAAAAGGTAAGCTCTCTCCAACTGCTAAATGTTATTTCTGTGGTGTATCAAGCACCACACTACGAAATTCCGCTCCCTCCGGATCTCGAAACGTTGATGTCTCATCATCAGGGGATAACGAAAATCTTTTCTCTATTGAGGATGACCAAGAAGACGAAAATAATGCTACTGTTAGCAAACACAATAACAATCTATATAACAATGATACCTCATCAAGCCTCCCGATTTTTTCAACAACAAACCTAATTGATGATAATAACGATTCATCAAGCTCAAATGAAATCAATTCAATAGATTTTGAACGATTTGTTAATTTTACTCCCATAGTGGTTAGTCCGTTGGTTGCTTTAGAAACCGTAATGGAGATTTTCTCTCACCTAGGTCCTAGCGTTGTTATTGTGGAATACCATGGTCGTCTATGTGGACTTATGAGCAGAAAAGACATTCTACGGTACCAGTTCAAAGTTGAACACACATATGCTCCTCGAGAACGTGAGCTTAACAGAACAGCGGCTGAACAAGTTGATCAGAAAGTTTGGGAGACTATACAATGGATTGTTACTACAGTTTATGAGAAACTAGAAAAAATTTTACCTTCTATGTTTTTCAATAATGATAGAATCAATAGAAGGCCGTTTGTAAGTTGATAATAGCCGGCAAGTACCTCTTTATACATAAAAATGAAACAAAATAACTATACTTTATCATTGGTTTCATTTGTTTTGTTTTCTGTATGGATTTGATGTCCTCTGCCAATATCTAAGCTTAAGAAAAATTGTATTTAAACATTGAAAATTCTATTACTATATTTAATATTATATAAAGTTCCCCGTAATATCCTATTTACTAGAATATCTATTATGAGAAACAAAATCAAAGTAGGTAAAAGAAATCAGAAAAAAATGAAAATAGAATAAAACAAAAAGCAAGTTATACTTACAAAAGTTGTGATGTGGCTGCTTTGATTGCTTTGTTTACATTATATTATTACTGAGTATTGTATGATAAGTATCGATGCACAAAACGGAGTAAGAAAAGTGATAATCAATAATTTGTGTTTGTGTCTTTGGTTACTGGTACGTTGATGGTCTTGAAGTTAAGTAAAACCAACATATTGTAATAAAAAATAAAAAATTAACATGTTTTTCATAAATTGAACGAGAGAGCTTATTCGAAGATAATTTTCGATCAAGTGTTGAAGCATAAAACGCTGGATCAAATTTAAGAAATAACTTATAATAAAATAATAATTGAAGTAGTGACCTTTTTATAAATTTTACGAGTTTAAAAAAATTACTAGATTAAATTGCTGAATTTTTTTTTTCTTTTTGATGATAGCTTATAAACTAAGAAAACAAATTAATCGCATTATATTATTGAACATATTTTTTTTTCGCACTCTTTAGTCATTTTGTAAAATGAGTGGTGATATAATTCCAATACTGTTTAAAAAAAATTGGCGAAAAAGTCTCATTTAGTAGCGGTCTTCTCTATCACGGAATGATTCAGAGGCAGGTGGAGGACCTGCATAACGGTCTCTGTCATCGCGTGGAGGGGCACGATCATCGCGTGGAGGGATACGGTCGTCCCGAGAGTATCTGCGATCACCACGGTCGACACGATCACCACGATCATAACGATCTCTATAATCACGGGGAGGGTATCTGCTCTCATAACGGCCACGGTCGTCATATCTGCTACCACGGAAGTCACCACGGTAACGATCAAATCTATCACGATCATCGTAGCGAGGAGGAATACGGTAAGGATCGTCATAGCGACCACCACGGTCGTATCTGCTTCCACGGAAGTCACGTCTGTCGTGATAACGGTCATCGTAACGAGATCTACCTCTTCGGACCTTTGGTGGTCCAAAGTACTTACCTGGTGTAGGAGTTCTTGGTCTGTTTCTCTTAGCCTTTTCTACAGAAAGAGCTCTGCCTGAAACGGTAGTACCGTTCAAGTTGCTAATGGCCTCGTCAGCGGCAGTTACACTTTGCATGTCAACAAAAGCAAACCCTCTAGATTCTCTGGAATGAGGGTCAACCATAATGTGACAGGAGTGAACAGCCCCGTATTTCTCAAAAAGTTCTCTAAGTTCAGATTCAGTAACTGATTTTGAGATACCTGTGACAAAAAGGTTGGTTCCTTCGTTTTGTGCATTTTCTTGGTTGGCATCGGTGCTTGAAAAATTAGTTGTAAAAAAGGGTTGAATTGTTAATCTCTGAAAATAGCTGAAGTTTAAAGTTGGAAATAAAAAATAAGTAGAAAATAAATCATTAATTTGTTTAATTACCTTGGAGCGCGATCTCTTTCTCTTTCTCTGTCTCTTTCTCGTTCTCTTTCACGGTCACGAGAATCAGGTTCATCACGAGTGTCGCGTTGTGGAGAGACTGATGAGCGTCTTTCATAATTAGCATCAGGGCTGAGGGATCGTTCATCTATAGAGAAAATCATAAATTTAGCAAGTTTAGGCGTTAGTCTAATTTTCAAATTCTAAGTATGGCTGGGCGACATATAATTGTAAGATTTTATTGTCACTTGACGCAATAAAATCAGAATGTTGCTGTCATTGAATAACTGCATTTCAACAAATTATGAGAATAACGATAATATATGAGATTTCACGTAGTTGAAAAAACAATATACGCATACTAATGACTATAATATATAGCTCATTGTCTCATAAAAAGTACAAACAGTTAAAAAAATGTGTGTTTCACAAACTGTTGGCATTGGTGATTGTGAATATAGAAATACATAGGTATTATTCATGGTAACATTATCAAGTTAAGAAACAAACAGCAACAAAAAAAAACAATTATTAATATCCGACGTTGAATTTGTACTAACCCTCACGGTATTCATCAGCGCGATCGCGGCTGTCTGTTTCTTCGTAGTCGGTCATTTTGTAGTTATTGTCAATAATTTCAAATATAAAATGTTTATAGAAGAGGCTAAAAGTAATGGAAAAATTTAAGGTCCACTGGTCAAATCTGGGAGTTGTGAAAAAAAACCTAAACAAAAATTTTTTATGTATGTAATAAGTCAAATGAAACAAACAAAAAAACAACAATATCATGTGAGGCGTTTCCATAGCAATGATGTAGACCAATTTGTACGCTTTGTTAGTGAATATCGAATACCTTTAACCCTAAACTGAATTTCATTTTCCCAAACCTCCAATTATTCAGATTTTTCACCAGAAGTTTACGGACCAGTTTCAAATAGAGAACAATCAATAATAAGCTATTGAATATTGCATATAATTTATTCAATAGCAACTACACTTATTATTTTTTTTATAGTTATTCAATAAATAATTTAAAACTTGAGTAATGTTTTCACGAGTGATAAATTTTTCAGCTAAGCAAGCCTTTGCTTTGCGACAGCCAATACAACCAATAGTTGCACGTCAAATATCCAGTTTTGCATATCCAACAACTGTTTCCAGATCTGCTATCAAAACTCCGTTTCTTTCCTACAGTAACCCAAAATGCTCAGCCACATCTTCGAGCTTATCTCATTTAATAGCTTCATCTGCCTTACGAAGCAGCCCTCAACAAGTCAGATATGCCACCATCAACCAAATTGCTAGAAGAGGCCGATTCAAAACTCTTTTAAAGAGAAAAAAGGCTCAAAAATCAGAAACTCCTGATTTGGAAGGAAATCCATTTAAGAGAGGTGTTGTTTTACGTATTATGATTCTCAAGCCAAAGAAGCCTAACTCTGCCAACCGAAAAGCTGCCAGAGTTCGTCTTTCCAATGGTAAAGTTGTCACCGCTTATATACCTGGTGAAGGTCACAATGCCCAAGAACATAGTGTTGTTACTATAAGAGGTGGACGTACACAGGATCTTCCCGGTGTTAAGTACAAGTGTGTTAGAGGTTTAGGAGATTTGGCTGGTGTCCCCAATAGACGAACATCAAGAAGTAAATATGGAACTAAGAAACCTGCTCAAAATTAGAAGGAATTTAACTATATTAAATGAAAAAAAGTATTACAATGAGTAGCTTTTGTACATAATTTTAAAAATAGATATTCATGATTGAATTGTATTTTTTTTGTTTTGTTTTTTCTTTTTTACATCTATAACAATTGGGGCTTTTTTTTTCACAGCGTACTCAATATGATATTTATTAAAATCATTTTATTGACTTTATAATTACATCTGGAGAACAACAAAAAAACGTTCAATTTACAAATTATCGTCGGTTGCTATCGAAACGTCTTCCAGAAGCTGTCTTTCTTTCCTTTTCTTCATTGTCAGGTTTAGCTCTATTCAAAACCTTGAGGAACTCTGATACTCTATATCTCATTCTGGAATGCATGTATGCCTTGGAGCATTTGATGTGATAGTGGAAATAATCACGGAAAGTTTCAATGTGACTGATGCAGTTTTCGCGTCTTTGAGGTGCCAAGTGCCTGGGGAAAAGAACAAAGGTGACATATCCAATATCATCAGACGTCTTTACTCCTGGAAGGTTGCGAATTTCGAGAGGAGGTTCCTTTTGAGAGTATAACACTTGCGGAGCATTTTGAATGGCCCGTTTTCTGGCATCAACAAATTCTTGCAAAAACACTTTACCAAAAACTCTATCAGTTTCATCTTTAAAGACTGTTGAAAAAACTACTGTTACTCTATCGTGTGAGGCTTTGATAAAAATAGATTCTTCTGGTCTATAGTGAATGGCCAATACTTCTGTTTTGGAGGCCTCTGGGACGTAGAGATCTAAGCTTTTCTGAGCAGCTTCGGCAGCCAATTCATCAAATTGAGAGAAGGCTAGCTCAAATGGAGCAGCAAGAGCATTTCTTTTCAACAATGAGATCTTGTCTATAAGTTCATTGCGTTCCGTGACATCTAAATCCCCTAATTTTTCAAGGTCAAGTAAAAGGGAAAAGTCGTACCCATTTTCTGGGGTGTCCAAAAGATAAGGGCCATATTCGCGCCTCATTAAGTCATCAACACCATACTTCTTCAAGTCACTGGCACATTTGATGTACATTGAGATTAAAATTTTAGTTTTGCTTTCTGGAGTTGAAATGTGAAAAGTGACATTGTCAAAGTCGGAAACAATTTGGTCAATTGAAACCGGTTGAGCATCTGGTTCCAAACGTTCAGTAAGAATACTCTTAAGTAAAAGGTTGTGATATTGTAATAAAAGCATTTTTTAATAAGTTTCAAAGGTTTACTCTCCTCTTTTTGGCTTCTCAAATGAGATTGAATATGAAACGTGATACGAAAAAGGGTAGTGGCTATTAGTATTGAGATGTTTTTCCAAGCTGAATTTGGTTATGTTGAAATACGTGGAAAAGAGAACAATAGTCACAAACCCTAGCCCAAGAGTTCAATCTCTTATTTCCTAACCATGACAAAACATCTCATGCTACTACAGTGCAGTTGTTCATTTATTCTCACCCAATAATTAGAGAGAAAGTAATGCTTATTATCTAGTTTCTTTATCATTTGAAGAAATAAATATATCTAATACCTAACATTACAGATTTTCTATTTTCATTTATATTATAATCTAAAAAAATATCAATTAAAATTATTTTATAAATATATTCTAAACAATTTCAATTAAACTACAACTATGTCCTTCTCTTCTAACGTGTTTTTTCTTGTTATAATCTCATTGACATTAAGTGCTGGCGTGAAAAGAGATCAACCAAAAGGTTTGAAAGAGCTAGCAAAAGGCATTTTACATCGTAGAATCGACTTTCTCAATCATGGTATTGTCATAATTGATGCAGAAGACGGGCTGCCTACTTGTGACCCGGCAGGTTTTTACGATAATTTCCATTATACTGGCTATCGAGTTAGTTATGAGGTCAGGATACCTTTTTATGATACCGAAAAATTGATTCATTTGAACTACGAAGATTTAGTAAGAACAAAAAAATACAAAAAGTACTTTGTTTTATCAGCTTGCGATGCCAACTTTGTTACGGGCGAAATCACCTTGCCTCTTGACAATATGGATCGTGGCCCTGGAGACGTTTGGAATCATACCATATGTAGTGACAAAATACCTGTTGTTTCAAATCAGCCTTTGAATGAGCACCCTTTTTTCGATATGTTTTTGAATTACAGAATTCAGATGTTTAATAGACCTGAGCCAGACGTCAGAGAGCAATACTGCTTTCATTTTGCAAAAGCGGAAATGTTTAAAAACCATAAAAGGCCAACTCCAGAATGGGAGGATTTTTTAATTAGAGACAATTTTGTTGGAGGCCTGTATGACTGTGTTGATTTGAATACCAGAAAGCATTCCAATAGAACAATTTATTCAAAAAATGGTGATATATACTGTGATACTAGAAATACCAAACCTTTGATGCCACTGTACAGAGATGTCTGGAAGTTTATTTGGGCTGTCCTGGTTACCAAAAATAAAATAATTTCTAAAGAAAATGATACGAAGGAACAAAATTTAGAAGAAAATGACTTAGAATGGATTGTTAGAATCCCTTGGCTTTATACTCCGGACATATATGATGCTGGATTTCCAGAAATAAAAAGAAAACAGTTTTTGGTTGATAGACATGGAGGAGTTCGACAAAAGATTATAGCTCATAAACTGATTCACAAATGGAATAACAAGGTTCACCCTTTTGAAAACTACGGTAGAGAGAAACATTAATCTTGATATATTAAATTGCCCCAAAACTATTTCTAGCATAGCTCCTATTCAATAGCCAACTATATGTTAATCACAAGTAACAAATTATCCGGAAATTTGACTAAAAAAATTTGAGGCATCACTCTTTTGTATATCCTTATTTTTTTGAAAAATAATTGAATTGGCATGAAAAGTAGTATAGCATCTACATATGTCCACGGTATAGACACATAAGAGTGGGTGGCTTTTTTGGTGCTTTAGTATTTGTTAGTTTTTATCTCTCAACTTTTTTTTATATTTTATATTTTTCTGGATTAACTATTATTATCTGATAAATCAAACTAGTTTTTTTTTTTTTTTTTTTTTTTTTTTTTTTTTTTTTTTTTAAAAAAAAAAAAAAAAAAAAAAACCAACCCCCTAGACTCTTGGAATAAAAATCATTTTTTTTTATTTTGGAAATGCCTTTTTGCGGACAAGATTTACATGGTAAAATCAGACTTTCCACATATTGCAATAAGTACAAAAGACATTTTGTGAAAACAAAGTCAAATCAAATTAAAAAAAAAATTAAAAAATAAAGAATATGTTATTGATGGCATTCTGCCTATGTTGCCCAATATTTAACTTAATAACCTAAAATTATATAAAATATGTATGGTAGTCGATGAATTGAATTGCCTTAAAACAGTATAATTTCAAAAATTTTGAGATCTATAAGAAATTTGTTTTATTGTAGATTGTTGTATATTAGAAGTTGGAGGGTCTAATAGCAAAAGTCTCTTGAATATGGAATCCCAATACAGGACCAATCTAGCCACTTTTCCATTATTTTGTTTGAGAAGATTGGGATATCTTTGCAGAACTTTGAAAGCTAAAAAAGCTACAATTTGAAGAACAATAATATCAAATACAACTCTAGCAACTACCGCAACTATTCCCCTTAGAATTTTGATAAATGGTGAAGTATTTGCAACTCTTTTATGTGACGTTGTGCTTGAATCTTTACTAATGTAAGACCCACCATCATTGAATTCATTGGACGACGGTGCTGGGAGAATGCCAAGTAAAGAAAGTAGTTGATTGCCCTTGTATATCAAGCGATAGATTATACTTTTGTTTTGCACGCCTGAGCTTTCTAAATGTGGTATAAATATTTTACGACCATCATCATTCAACCTAGATATACCCTGGCTTAATGTACCAGAATCCTTCGGTAAGCCACTTGTTCCATAACGTTCTCTAATGGCCATAATTTCTTCATTGATTGTCTCTAGTGCCCAAGTAACATCTCGACGCCATTTTGTCATCTCCAAGTTGGGATCCTCTAATTGCGATATTTCCATGTTATTGTTAAATTGTTGCTGAAAAAATTGGTTTTGAGATTCATCAGGTGCCACATCCGAAGTCTGAGAACCTATAAGTTTTTTTATTCGATTTTTGCCCTTTCCTTTATGGGCTTCTCGTACCTTGTTTGATTTGTAACTTTGACCACTCATGTATGATTCAGCACGATACATCTCAGACAATGAGCTGGCAGGAATTCCCTGCAAATTCTCTGGAAGGGGATAATGTCTATGATTCCGCTTATTTCCATGATGAGAGTTTCTGTTTTCTACTGAAGCGTATGAACCAGTATGAGAATTAGTATATGATGGCGGATGTCTAAGGTGTTGCTGGTTGTAAGATAGTAAATTTGCAGCTGTAAGAGCCGCGGCACTAGATGTCGACCCCGCATGTGAACGAAGGTGACGGTTCGTGAAGGGTGCTGAAGGAAGCCCTGGAATGGAGTCGTCTGACGACGTGGGTTGTAAATCTTTGATCTGATCCCACAGATACTCAAGATCAGCTAAAAGCTCTTGGGCTTCTTGTGAATCGCTTGCATATGTGTGCATTGTCTTTAGATTATTAATTTTCGTGTTAGAGCTATACGAGGAAAATCAATGCGAAGGAGTAACTTACCTCTATCAAAAATGAAATATATCGACGTTTAGCCTCTGTTTTAGAGGTCCCTTCTTCATCTTTCCAAGCACGCCTATTAATGGGTTGAAAGTTATAAGTATGTTAGTAGCGACGTGTTTATTTAAAAGTTTCACAGACTTACCATTTTCGTCTGTTTGCAGCGTCCTCGGGAGTATCGCCTATGGGCTCTGGCATAATCCCTTCGACATCGCCCTCTAATAGAAACATATGAAATGAATTAGAATTAATAGTAAAAAATTATTAAATTCTAGTAAAAAAAGATTACCTGTAGCCTGTTTATACAAACCATAAAGCTTGATTCTGCTTTCTATGGGAGGTTGTGGAAGACTACCGGGGCCTTTCCTAGCAGATAGAGCTTTGATGGTAGAAATGGCTTTGACAAAAACACGATCTATAAGATAAAAAAAAGCCGGTTAGTGATGCTCAAAACCATCGATAACGCGCGGAATAAGTTACTTACCAATTGAGTCAGACATATAAAAAGGGAGAAAAAACAAAAGCCAAAAACTGTAGAATAAACAGATAAACAATTCTGGTTGGTGGTAATGATGATACAAAGCCTAAGAGTGATGGGAGTATTGGTTTACTAATGCTTTTCCTTTTTAGCTCTGGGGGGTATTTTTTTTCTGTGGAGCTGATCTGGACAAACATGTTACAAAATGTGTTACATTTTGTTAATATTGTTACTGGATGCTTTAGAAGAGTTTTATCTTCATTTTCCAATCTATCAAAATCCATTGTATTTAACAATCATAGCGCAAACCAGCTAGTCAGTTTCTTTCACTAAATGTATCTATATTTTGCATATCTTTTCATGATTTTGTTAGTTCTTGTATAGTACACGATATTGGCATTTCAAACATGCCTAACAAAAACAATAACAATGCTTCTCTAGCTCAAAGCAACACTACTTCTCCAATTTTAAATAATGTTCATATAAGAGGTCCTGAAAATTCTAAAGATAGCGATAGAGAAATTAGGGATCAGCCTAATAATACACCACATGGAAGCTCTTCATCTAGAATCAAACCAATCAACTTTGCATTACCCAGTAATTCTAATGCTGGTCCTTCTCAAAACTCGACAACCGTTCCCCCAATTCTAAATAGCAATCAAATTCCATCATCACAACCATCTCAAAGCTTTTCCCCAAACTTCAATTCAAGCTTGTTTCCAAACCAACAGCTCCAACATTTTCAACAAGTTTCACCATTACAACCCTTCCAATATCCAAATTTAGAACAGCAAAACAGTTTTAATTTACAACAGCCGCAAATAAGGGCCCCTATGGATACTCAGAATATAAACTTGAAGATTCAGCAATTCCGAGAGGTGCAAAATATTTCATTACAACAACAGCACCATCAACATCAGCAACATCATCAACAACACCGACACCGACAGAGGATAGAAGAGGAACAAAATGGTCAATCATTTAAACCTTTAAAAGGTCAACCAGTTTCCATAGATTCCAATTCTCTTCAGATTGAAAAAGAGCTTGACAAATTTTCAAATAATGAAAAGCAGTCAAATCGACCCGATCAAAATCTACACAAAAATTCAGATCAGTCACTTTTTACTAATATCCCTCCCTCATCCTCGCCAGATATGTCTCCATCAATACCCAGCAACTCATTTGTTGTTCCTATTTTGAGCCGGCCTAATTCCAATGGTTCTACTACATTATATGTAGATTCCTCAAAACAATATACCGAACAACAAAAGCAAATGGCAACATCACTACTCAATATCCTTCGTAAATCACAAAATCTGGAAAAAAACATTAATGAATCTAAAAAAAAGAATATATCACCTCAGTCAATAGTCCCAGAAAATACAAAACCACTAATAATTTTCCAATGCAGGAAATGTAATCAAATAATTTGTAACTCTTCAAATTGGAAAGGTGCACTCAAAGGCGAAGGCGACTCTGGATTTTTTTCAGTCAGTAAAATTGCTCTTAATTCTGTTGAAATTTTAGAGCCTCTAATGGTATCTAGTGAGGGTCTAGACGCTGGAGTTAGTTATTATCGAATCCAATGCTCAAATTGCAAAACTATAATCGGCATGAAGTACATTTCAACACCAGCACATTTAGACTTTTCTCGAGGACTTATGAATTTTCTAGTTCGCAAAATGAATTTTTATGATTGTGGTGCTGAGCTTTATTGTGGGCCACGCGTATCGGAGGAAATCAGCGAACTCTTAGCACCGTCAGCATCTGCAGTATCTAAAAGATTAGCGATGCTAGAGTCCGTCAGTTTATCCTTCAGCAATCAACTAGAAAGATTGGCAGATGAAAACATAGACTGTAAAATACTAGACGTAAAGGTAAACGATGTAGTTACCAAAATACAAAAAATTGAAAACCAAGAAAAGTATCTGAAGAGAAAAGCCGAAGAAATTGACAAAAAGGGTGAAATACTTGAGAAAAAAAGCGAGATTATTGAGAAAAAAAGTATGATAATAGAGAAAAATAACAAAACATTTGAGAAAAAATCTGAAGAAATTGAAAGAAAAAATCTGGAACTCAAGAAGGAAAACGAACTACTTGATAAAAAAATTGAAGAAGTTGAGAAAAAAAGTTTAGAACTTAAAGAAAAAAGTGAAATTCTTGAGAAAAAAACTAAAGAGCTTGAGAAAAAAAGTGAGGATCTTGAAAAACAAAATCAAGAGTTATTTCAAAAAAATCAAAGCCTTGAGAAGAAACTGATGTCGCTTGATTCAACATTAAGAGATCAAATCAGGGATTTTGAAAAACAACTGAGTTCAGCACTAGCAAATTTTGATCATTTAGCAACTCAAAGCAATTTGCATAGCAGTAGTCATGGAAGTATCCATAGCAAAAGCAATCAAAGCTACAGCTACAATCATGGCAGCAACAATAATAGCTGGAAACGTCGCAGGCCGTTTTAACTTTACTAATATCCATATATATATATATTTTAATGATTTTAATTTTTTATTTTTGATTAATTTTACGTTTGTAATGATAGAAATACAATCAACGTTTATTCCGTGGTATATTTTGAAATATCTTTTTTACTGATAATATGTCCGAATTTTGTATGTTTACCCACAAGAGAAATCTGTAATCCTTTATCAGATCTCTTTCTCTTTTTATTGTTACTGTCACCTCCATTAAGAACACTTGTTGGAAGAATGATTCCAGCCTCTCTTGCTTCATCAATTTGTTTCCTGCGTTCAATCTTCTTTTGCTTGGCTTGCGACTGCAAAACCTTCATATTGACCGGACGTTCGCGCATTTTCTTAAGACCAATAGCATCCATACGCATTTCTAACGCTTTAAGACGAACTGCACCAGAAATCCCGCCTGTGGACGTTCTGTTTCGTGCAAAGTCGCCGACTTGGGCACCCTTGCGGCCCTCGACATTGTATGCAGAAGAAATTTCATAGCCAGAAAGACGGCCTTGAGAAGCAGCTTCATGTAAGATGTGGGATTCCTTAAGAAGTCTTTGCAACTCTAAATCGTTTCGTAAATCTTTCATTGTTTGAAAATCGTCATCATCTTCAGATTCTTCGCCGTTCTTCTCTTCTTCAGGCGCTAGTTTGTTGCGTTCAATCACTGGGGCCTTTGAAGAAACAAAAAGTTTTCGTTCACGTTTTGATATTTGTTGTATAGGTTTTGTGCTTGTGTTGTCAGAGAACTTGACAACAATAGGTTTTTCTTCTTCTTCCTCTTCTTCAAATGAGTTTTGCTGTTGAAATCTGGACTGTTTTTTTGTATTAAAAATATCATCGATATCATCTTCTTCTTTGTCAAATCCTTTAAAGATTTCGCCATCGTCATCATCACTGGCATTGTAGTGTCCATGTTGAGGTATTTCATCATCCCAGTCACTTCCTCCATTTTCACTATCGTCTTCGTCATCACTATCATCCTGAATTGGACGCTTGGGTTTTAGTATTGATGACTTTTTTTTTTGCTGTTTTTCTGTGCCTAAGTAATCAACCTTTCCAAACTGACTTTCAAACTGGCGTCTCATTATGTCCATTACAGATTGTTCTTCTTCATTTTCTTGTAAGTCATCGTCATCTGAGCTTGACTTGTCTTCAGGTTCTGAATCAGAAACAGTGAAACTTTGTTTTGAATCTTTAGTATTTTTGGGTTTTATGCGATTTGCTGGTTTAGGAGGTGGTATTATATCGCCAGCTCTCTTCTTTTGGTTAGGTTTCTGTTGTGCCAAAAGCTTTTCTTTTAGTGATAAGGCTGCCGATAGAGCATCGGACGTGTTATCTGTATGCTTTGAAGCTAATTTTTTGGCCTTAGATAAAGGCTTAGAAGATTTTTTTTTTGAAAGTGGCATATTTCGTTTGAATTATTATGTCTAAGCTAATCCCATTTGGTTATTCGTTGTAGTATGTGAGTATTTATTTGTTATAATCTCTCAATGATGTAGATATTTGGTATTAAAAAATGGAAAATATTAAAGTAGAAAAAAAAAAAATTAATGTTGAAAAAAATTTTGATCAGCCTTACATCAACTTTACTTTTTTTATTATCAAATCAAAATTACTTTTCATGTCTACCTCCAAACTAACCAGCTAAACGTTACTGCTTAAGAAAAAACACATAGATAAACCGATTCTAACTCAACATTATGACAAAATTTAGAGGATGTATCGATATCCATAATGGAGTTGTTAAACAAATAGTCGGCGGAACCTTAGACAGTGGCTCACTGGCTACTAATTTCGTTTCTGAAAAGCCTCCTTCATATTACTCAGAACTTTATAGGAATAACAATGTTGAAGGTACTCATGTCATCAAGCTTGGAAAGGGATGTGACGAAGCAGCCGCAGAAGCTTTGGCTGAATGGCCAGGTCATTTACAAATAGGTGGAGGTATCACTGACGAGAATGCCAGTTTATGGCTGAACGAGCGCAAAGCAAGCAAGGTAATTGTTACTTCATACCTGTTCCCTACTGAGAAAGAGCTATCTTTAGAGCGACTTGAAAAGCTTTTTGATTCAATTGGTAGAGACAAAACCAAGCTTGTTATTGATTTGAGTTGTCGCAAAAAAATTGTCAAAGGGGAAGATGGACAAGACAAGATTGCTTGGTTTGTTGCTACCAACAGATGGCAAACTCTTACCAATGTCCAAGTAAATAAGGAAACATTAGATATGTTGGCAAAATACTGCTCGGAATTTCTGGTCCACGCTGCTGATGTAGAAGGGCTTTGTCGCGGGATCGATGAAGACTTGGTAAAAAAGTTGGGTGAATGGTCGCCAATCCCAATCGTTTATGCCGGAGGTGCTAAAAGTATTGAAGATTTACAACTGGTTCATGACTTGAGTGATGGTAAAGTCGACCTCACATATGGGAGTGCATTAGATATTTTTGGAGGTGATAAGGTGAAATTCCAAGACTGTGTTAACTGGAACAAAACCCATTAAACATGTTAATGTATTAGATTAGAACTAATTGCTTGTTTTTAATAGATACAAGAACCATGCAATAGAATAAAGATTTTTTTTTTTTTTTTTTTT
>CBXB010000147.1:166550-178527 GCA_000817185.1 Magnusiomyces clavatus CNRMA 12.647
AAAAAAAAAAAAAAAAAAAAAAAACGAAATCTAAATCAAGGTTGTTTTTTTTTCTTTTTTTCATATGAAAAAATTGTAAATCTTTAAAATTATATGACTAACTTTGATCTAATTAATAAAAGATGAATTAGAAAAAGTCCATTTAATTATAGTGGGTTGGTTGTATAGATTCTGAAATGTTTATATGGAACAAAGCATTTATAGATGAGATTAAAGGGAAGTTTTATTTCCTTTTTGAAAACATCACAATAGCCTAGTTAAAAAAAATTAAAAACAAAGTTTTTTATAGACACAATCATTTGACTTTGAATTAGTTCTAATAAATAACTTCTGACTATTTATAGACGTTAAAAAATATTTAAAAAAAAATTAAAAAATTGAATTTATATACTTAGATACAGTAATACATTTTTTAAATGAATTAATATTTTATTAAATTCCATACAGCTTTCACTTCCAGATGTTCAATTTTTTTTTGTTGCGGAATAGAATAATAAAATAGGAGGGAAAAATAAAAAATCAATTATTAAATAGAATAAGAATCAAGAAATGATGATAAATTCACAAATAATGAAAGTTGAGAAAATAAAAATAAAAACAAAAAAACCTACATTTCTATTTTTTATGTGGACCCAAAGACATTACTCTAAAAACTGATGTGCATGATAGAGGTTTTTATTTTTGCTCAAATCAGTACATCATTGCAATAAATACTCGACGGTTATAGAAAGTAGAATTGAATTGATTGTATTTGGTTTAAAGGAAATCCAGAGAGAATATACATATATAGACTGGGTGCCTGATTGAAGATAATCTAGCTGAATGAAAATAGCCAAGATTATAAATTATATACAGTATTAACCACAACAAAAAGCCATGATATTTTGATTTAACAAATATATGTGTATATTAGAAATCATCAAGTTCCATAATATGCAACTATTTTTTTATTTTTTTCTCATTATGAAATATATCCCATTTTATTTTGAGGTTGTTAAACAGCCATGTGCTTTATGCCATTGACAGGTCTCCACATTAGAAAATCATATAAAACTTATATAAAAATTCAAGAGAAATCAGAATCAAACAAATTATATAATAGTCGAATTGTTTTATAAACTGATTTTCAAAACAATAAGGTTTTAATAATTTGTTTCTTTATTCTTCTTTGGAGAAAAAAAAGAACAACATATTTTACATCTTTAGTATATTTATTCATAATTATGTTACTAAATTATAGGAAATTAAAAGTCGCGTAGAATTTTTTTGCTTTAATTATTCTCAAACATTTATAAATTAAAAAAAGGGCATGTTTTAGACACAATAGAATCAAAGTTCTTTCAATATACAGAAATATTTGATTGATAAATAGCTGTGTTTTTTATTGTATTTATTATTGCCAAACTCTTAAGTGATTCTGTTGTCAGTTTATTGTGTGAGACTCAAAGGAAAGGAGGGCATATAAGCGGCTGGTGGGCACTATCCAGGGGGGAAGGGACACAATGCCAATTTTCCTCTAGCAGTGTAAAGCAAGAAACTATAGCAATCGGTTATTAATAACCAATCTCTATATAAGAACTCTCCAATATCCCCCCCTTTTTTTTAAAAAAAAAGTATAAATAAATCACTAAGACTACTTTTATTGCCAGTAAATATTTATTAGATATATAGCCATCGTTACTACTACTACCGTTACCAAACAACACTATTTATTTATTTTGACTGCAAAAAAAATTATACCTTTTTTTTGTTGTTTAAAAACACAATTTTGTAATTGTCATCTTTTTTTTTTTTGCACTATAGCTTTTTAAAACATTGAGATAAAAAATAAAAATAAAAATCAGATTTTTTTCTTTTTAATCTAAATCATCTTAATATCAACATTGATAAAAAGTTACAATGTCCAATGATAGTTCTTGGATTGTGTCTATTCTCAAATTTTTAAAATCTTCTAAGGCAAAACATGAACAACTACAAAAGAAACAAGAAGAGCGTTCAAAGAACGGTCAATCTTCAAACGGTTCACCCAAAGGCAGAAATGGGTCGACTTCTGTTCCTCAAACGCCAAAGCTCAAAAAATATGCATCCCTATCTGACATGAAAAAAAACAGATCTCCAGGCTCAAATAGCTCTTACTCAAATGCAACAACAGGAAGTCACGGTCAAACCTCTCCAGTAATGGAACGCCGTGGTATACGTCATTTTTCATCTACAGTTTTCTCATCCAGCAGCTCAAAAACACTAGCTTCAAGCTCAAACAACATTCTAAACTTTGACTTTGAAGAAAGTCGTACAGATTCTAGCGTTACGTCTGTCGACAAAGTAGCTGATGATTTTAATACTCCTTCTCTTTCAACTTTACAGCCTAGTGCTACTTTAAACTCTGTAAGTAGCATCCCTGCTAATAACAGCAATTCAAGCATTGGAAACAACAAGGCCAATAGTAGTAAACCTTCTCTCACTTTAGATCCATCTTTTATGAGCGATCTGTCAGGCAACAGCTTGTTTTCTTTTGATAAGAATCAAAGCGGCTCTTCTTTTTTGGCTGGTATTCAGGAGGATGACAACGAGCATAAAACTAAATTTGGTGGGGAAGAGGGTAAGGGAAGCAGAGCCAGCCCTAGCAAAACTACCAGCAAAGCATCACAATTGTCGGCAGGCGAAAATAATAACACTAGCTATTTTAATAACACAAACAATATTTTTTTTCCTGACACAAACACAAACACCAACCTTTCAACTATGGACAACGCAAAATCTAACTCCATTGAACCACCAAAGCATCAATCTTCTCCTAAAGATTCACCATCAGAATTCCAGGAATCGACAACTACTCTCCTCAACGATGTTTTTGGAGAGGGTGCCAGTAGCGATATTCCAGCTGGAATAGTCTCTCAAATTGATGCCGATCTCATACTACCAGATCAACCCAAAGATGATGACGACAACAACAAAGACTCTACAATACAGCCGTCAAATTTAGAATCTAAGGATTCAATCTCTCTAAAAGAAGAGAAGGAACCTTCTGTTGACAAACAAATTGAGTCTGAGACGACCGAGTCGTCTAATCACACATATTTCCCCCCCTTAAAATCTACTGATTTGACTGGTTATCAATCAAAAGACAACAACAACAATTCTTTGCCTGTTCAAAACAATTACTCTAAAATCTCTGCATCAACTCCATCACTAAGCGACGATGAAACTGCCAAAAAAGTTGATCAAGAATTCACTGAATCTAGCCCATCTTTAGTCTCAAAACAAGACTCTACTGTCAACAAACCCCTCTCTATTGCATCTTCTCAATCTTTAGCCTCTAATAACTTGAAGGAATCACCAAACTCTGAAGAAATCACTCTTATTTCTGGTACTAATGCTGATTCTAAGGATAAAATTATCCCTAATTCTCCTAAAATCGAACAATCTAAATCAATTGAATTGGGGCAAGCCATTAGTGCTAATGACGAAGAGAAAGAAGAATTTGTTAAATCCATCATGCCTTCCAAACCACCATCAAATGAAGAGCCATCATTGAACTTGACAGTTGAAAAGACTTCTACAGAGGCATCCACTGATGCTGAAAACCACATCAATTCTCCAACATCTGTCAAGTCTTTGGATTCAAATGCCTCAGAATCGACAGATGATACCGTTGCAACCGATGACGCTGCTATTATTCACAAAACCAACACTATTCAGAATGCACAAAAACAAACAGACCACAATTCTACTATTGATGCACACGAAGAGTCAAAAATTTCATCTGCTGCAAAGCTTACAGATTCTGATGTTGACAAAAACACAGATCAATCTACTGTTTACAGCAAAGTAGGAGAATCTGAAACAGTCGCTATAAAGAGCAACAAGGATGATTATAATGGGGATGATACAAACACTACACACTCTAAATTACCTGCTACATTGCATAAGGACCAGGTTCCTGTTTCTCCTACTCAAAGTGCATTAGGAGAGGAAAAGGAAACCTTTGGAAAGAATTCCTCCACAGAGAATTCTACTGATGAAACAAAACCAGCAAAGGATGATATTGAGCAAAAAATCCCTTCTACGGAGGCCTCAGATGAAGAGCAATCAGCTAAATTAAACCTAGAGAGAGAAAAATCTACTGCTGAGCAGTTCGAGAAAAAATCATCTTCTTCTGCTTCCAGTAAGCAAACAGATGACGAAGAATCATTTTCCGCCACAACTAAGGAAAGTGAAGAAGAAAGGCCTTTATCTGTGACCACAAACACAGCTGTTGCAGCCACTTTAACTTCTAAAGATGATGAAAAAGAAATATTAGATTCTTCTATCAATAGTGCTACTGAAGATCAAAAACCTTTACCTACAATCATTAAAGACAACGAAGAAACCCCTAAACCTGTTCTCACCAAAGACATTAATGAAGAAACAGAACAAGATGAAAAGTCGACATCTATTACTACTAATAATATAGAAAAAAGAGAGTCAGCAGCTTCTCTCACAAAGGACATTAAAGAGGAAAAGCAAGACCCTCTAGCTATCAGTAAGGATGGTGAAGAATCTTTAGCAGATAGAAAAGAAAATGCAAGATCAGAAGAAAAAGAAGATGCTGTCAAACTACAATTTTTGAGCTCCAAAACTGAACCTGTCGTAGACAACCTAGAAAGGTCTATTGATATTCCTGAAGTCAAGCCAATTGATAAAAATTCTGTTGTTAGCAAGAAAGAAACTAAAAAAACTGAAGAAGAAGCCTCTTCTGTTAATGTCGACTCACCTGAAACTACTACTGTCAACGACCCCTCATTGGAAGAAGAAGAAGAAGAAGAAGAAGAAACTAGTAATGAAGAGGACGATGAAGAAGACGAAGATACCTCATCATCTGAGGAAGAAACTTCATCTTCAGAAGAGGAGGAAGACAGCGAAGAAGAGAGTGATGAAGAAGGAGACGAAAAAACCTCATCTTCCGAGGAAGAAGAAGAGGAAGAAGACACTCAACCTGAAGTTTTTCTTTACACATCATTTTGTTCCGGAACCCATTACGTTCCCAGTGACACTAATCGTATGGCCCACATTCTCAGTTCTTACAACATCAAGTTCCAATACGTTGATTTGGCCACTAACGAACGCGCAAAACGTATTTGGAAGCGTCGCTCCAATGGTCGCAGGCTTCCTGGTGTTGTTCGTAATGACGAAATCCTTGCAGATATCAAAAAACTTGAAGAATACAATGAGAACCATGAAGTCTGGCAACGAATTGTTGAGGATGAAGTTTATTAATTTAAGTTTGTTTCTCATTTAGATAAGCTTTTCATATTTATTTGTCTTAATGTTTTTTGTTTAATATTTTACTGTTTGTTAATAAATATATATATACGTTTTTCTTAGTATAAATTGTTGAAATTAAATACATCATATGGCATAATTTCGTTGTGATTGAGTCTTATTTTTCTATTTGAGAGTTGTCGCGTTTACATATATATAAGAGACCGAGTACGGCGATGTAAGGCGCTTAAATGAAAAAAAAAAGAAGCACATTGAGATCTGCAAGTACTAGTAATAAGAATATCACTAGTTTATACAAACTTTTAAAAAAAAAATGAGAAACTTTAAAAATGCAAATCAATTGTTGCCTTGGACAAACTATTTATTCATATAATTTATTCATTTCTTCATAGAGATGAAATTTTGGTAATGGCTTGAAAGCTTCAATATTATTATTATTATTATATTTTTCCTCGGTTATCCTACTTAATACATAAATTCCCTTAAAAAAAGTGTAATTTACATAGTTTTCAGAATATCATAGCTTGCGCCATCGAGAGTAATGCTTTCTTTGTTGTCATCCATCGGTCTCTTTCCGCTTTTGTTACGGAAAGTTGTTATTACAGTTTTGACCTCCCTTCCACCAATACCCGAATAAGCTCCCTGATTCCAGCGTTGTTGAGGGCCCGGAAAACCTTCAGTGGGGGAAACCTATTTCTAGGAAAAATTCCACATCATGAGGGAAAACCTCCCCTGAACTTATCCTGATATGAGTGTTTGTACTCACGCTCTAGTATTCAAGAAAGGATATCATTTCTCGGAGTCCTTTCCTGGTCCCCAGCAGTTTCTTCAGCTCCAATTCTGGGAATATTTCGACCAGTTTGCTCCTAGCCTCAGCTCTTTTTGGGCAAACTTTAATTATATGCTCTATAGTTTCAATAGTATTTTCGTCTCCACAATCGCAATGGTAATTGATGCTCCGAATATTGAATTGCTTAAAGTATTCTCCGAAGCCTCGATGCCCAGTTCTCATCTGTATGATCATGCTCAATGTTAGCCTTCTTGCTTTGCGTAGTACTGAAAGCTTCAATATAAGAAAAATATAAAAAATAAAAAATAAACGAGGGGTGTGATTTATCTATGACAAATCATATTGCTTAATTTTAATGCTACTTACTACTCTTTTGTTTTGTGAAATAAAATAAAAACTCATTAATATTAATGGCTGTAAATATGCTTTATTTTTGAATCTACAACGATAGAGAAAATCTTAAAGAATATGGTTACATGGAAACAATTCGTTTTCATATCTTATAGTTTATTAAATTCTCACTTTTTAAAATCAAACCCAATAATAAACAATTTTAACATAAAAAAATCAGATATTTGAATAACGATATGATTGATAATATCGGGAAAGTGTCAAATTTACTGATTTTTTTCGCATTTTCCCGAGATATTCTAATCAAAATGTGTGAGTCATAAACCATTTTTTTTTTATTTATTTTTTATCAACCTTTAAAAACTTTTGAAAAAACACGTTAGAAAACTTTTTTAAGAATAAAAATAGAATTATTCAATAATCAACTTTACAAAAAAACTAAAAATAAACAAAAATAAAAAGTTCATATCTATCTAAACAACAAATGCAAAGAAAAGAAAAAAAGTGTTTAAATCTAATGTTAAATTTCTTTCTCTCCTTCAATTTTGATATCTAAAAACCCATGCAGCTTTTCATATTTTTCTTTTAAAACAAGTAACCAATAGAGTGGTTGTAAATGTTTCTCCATACTGATGGGGGATGTGTGATTTCATATCTAGCTTTTTCATCCAAAAACTCTTGTTCTTCAGCATCAATAGCTAGTCTTTGAGCGGAGAAAAAGTCAATTTCATGTGGTAATACCCGCTTGGACTTCATAATAAACTTATAACCAATAACCAAAACTAAAAAGACTGGAATACCAATGTAACCGGTGATAAAACTGTTTAAGTCAAATTCAAAAACAAATGCTGTAAAGTTCTTGAAGATTGCAATGAGAATGCAAAAGCCAAGGGCAATATAACTGCCATATGGTCTGAAAGGAGCCTTGTAGACTATCAGTTCTGGGTTTATTTTTTGAACATTCATACCCTTAACAAAGCAAATGTGAGTAACCAAAATGCAAATCCATGTCAAAAGACCCATGATGGAAACAACATTGACAAAGTAGCCAAAAACCTTTGCTGAAGAAGAGCTGACGTTTAAGTAAGCGAGACATCCAAACAAAGAAGAGAATATCAAACTTACATATGGAACACCATTCTTGGTGACCCTGGTGAATATCTGAGGGGCCTTGCCGTTTTTTGCCAAACCATAGATGGTTCTTGTGGCAATGTACAAATCAGAATTGCAAGCTGAAAAGATAAACATCAGGATAGCACCATTGATGACGTGATCAAGCTTATTGATACCAGCGTTCTTAATGGCAACGACAAATGGAGAGGCAGCAGCACTGGTACCAGCCTTGGTAGCAAAGATCAAATCTGGATCATTGTATGGAACGCACATACCCAAGAAAAAAACAGAGATAATGTAGAAAACTACAATACGCCAGAAAGTAAGCTTGATGGCTCTAGGTACGTTTCTTCTAGGGTTAGAAGCTTCACCTACAGTGACACCAACCAATTCAGTACCCAAAAAGGCAAACACAGCACTAACCAGGACTGCTGCCCATGCAACAAACTTTCCAGTAGCTCCCTCAATCACTCGGTCTCCTTTGGAATAATCCTTAAATGCACCTGGATTGCCCCAGTATTTGAAACCTCGAGCATGGCCATCAACAGCTCCCACAGCAATCAAAAATGTAATCATAATGAGACCCAGCATAGTTATGACTTTAATGCATGACATCCAAAACTCGGCTTCACCAAATACTTTAACACCCAGGAAATTGAAAATAATAATAGCCACAAAGAAAACAGTAATCCAAACACCAGGGTTTACCTTTTCTCGACTGACCCAGTATTGTAATACCAAGGCAGCTGCCGTCAACTGATTGGGCGTGACGATAATGTACTTTATGTAGTATACCCAACCAACAGCAAACCCTAGACAAGGATCACAGAAGGCTGAAGCATAACCGGGGAAACCATCTTCCATAGGAATCCATGTACACATTTCGCCAAGAGCACCCATCACGATAGAGACGATGGCGCCGACGAGCATGTAACTAATCAAAAGGGCAGCGGGGCCGGCTGTGGCAAGAGCTGAGCCACTACCAATGGCTAAACCAGTACCAAGGGCACCACCCAACGCAATCATGGTAACTTGACGAGCACCCAAGTCTCTATGAAGACCAGCTTTTGGGACTGAACCACCGTTGTTTTCGGTTGCAATCTCCATATCGCCTTCATTGCTACTTTGCTCGGCTACCTCAATGTCATATAGAGGCTGCTTTTTGTCTGAGTTACCGTCACCAGAAGAAGAAGTGTTAGAGGTTGATTCTAGAATCGATAGTCCATGGCTTTCTGTATAATTTCTTGGAGAAGAGCTGTGTTGATGTGCTCTTGATGTATACCCTTGTTCCTCGTCTCCAAGACCGTTGGAGTTATTATGAAAATTGCTTGACATTTTTTTTTTCAATTTATTATTAGATGAAAACGAATGATTTTCTTTCTAAAAACACTTTTTTTATTTTTATATTTAATAATAAAAGAAAGAGAAACAGAAAAAAAAAGTGATTACCCGAATGTAATGTTCTCCTTCAGTTGTTTTTTCTTCTTTTTTAAATAAAATTTAAGTTTTGCCGTTTGTATCAAATATCCAAAAGGGTTTAGCAAATATTATTAACTTGAAATAAAATCAAAAAAAAAAACCCTTTTTTTTATATCAGTTGGGATTGATTATGATTGAAAGTACTAATATTAACGGATTAACTAATTATCGTTAATAGAAATATGGGATAGAAAAGAAGGAGGAAGCTGGGGGGAGGGAGAAAGCCAGTAAAGAAAATAAGTATAAAAACAAAATTAAAGTAGAAAAACAAGTAAGAAAAGAAAATAGAAAATAGAAAAAGAGATGGGAAAGAATTATTGATTATATACCTTTTTTTTTAAATACTTGCTACCTTCATTCTGTTTTACATTTCTGGGGTACATTTAATGATTTCTTATTAATCAATTCTCCCAATTCGAGACTTTTTTATTTCATCTTTACATTCCCTTTTCTATATTTCCTTTTTTTACCCTGTGGCTATATTGTGGCTTTTATTCTATTTCAAATAGAAATCTTTTTTATTCTATATTCTCTCTCATTTTCTATTTTTTTGTATTTCATGCTATGTCTTTTTTTTATTTTTATTTTTATTTTTCATTTTGTGGCTTTAAAAATAAAATAAATCTTAAAATCATCTATGCTGAATTTACATCTATCTTGTACAATTCTCTACTTAACTTATATGCTAAATAAAAGAGTGAATTTGCCATGCTATATATGTGGCAATTGAATAATACCAAACGATATTTTTTTTTTTCTTTGACTAAATGGGACAGTGAGAGCAAAAAAAAAATGAAAAAAATATTGAAGCCGTTGGGCGACAGGGTATCTCAATACCTCGTATTTTTAATTTTTTTTTATTTCTTTTTTTGTTACTCCCTTTTTTTTTACCAGTAAAATAAAATTCAATAAAAAAATATCACAGTGAAATTAAAAGATAAATACTTTTTTTCTTATTTTATTTTTATTCTTAATCATTATGTCATTATGATTAGCCTCTGGTTTAGACTACGGTTTAAAAAAAAAGACAACAAAAAAAAAAATGTTATCTTGTGGTGTACCTCGTTGTATTTCAAAATTTTATATATACTAATCTTTCGTAGACATTTGAAATGGAATAACCATCGGTACCCATAATTAATGCCATCATGAACTGAGTGAAAAAAAAGGTTTTTATACTGTATTCTTCTTATCATTGATATTGCCTTAAATTCCATTTGCTATTTCCTTTTGTCTTATCTTTGATCCCTTTTTTTTATTTTTTTTATTATCAGTTTGTATACATGATATATGGTTTCAAAAAAAGAATTTTTTTTTTTTAACAAATTGATGGATGTTAGTGATAGGTACTGAGATTCCGACGTACATAATTTTTTCTTATTTTTTTTTTTTTTTTCAACTGGCTATTTTATTATATTTTTAAAAAATTTAAGTTATAGGAATTACAAAACTAAAATGGGGGAGGGGGGAAACAAACAAAATCATTTTTTAGTTTCCAATATTAAAGTTATTTTCTTCTCTTCTCTTCTCTCCTCTCCTTTTTTTTTTTTTTTTTTTTTTTTTTTTTTTTTTTTTTTTTTTGAAATTTTAGCGACGTCTTGAGATATATCCTATTAAGTTTTAAAAATAAAAATCTAAAAGAGGGGGTTAAAAACTTTAAAAATAGAAAAAAACATACTGTTTATTTCATTTTTAAACATAAATGATTGAAAACAAAAAAAAAAAATTACATGATTTTCAAATTTTGTTTTAAAATGTATAAATATTAATGGTAAAAAAAGCAATATGATTTCATATTTTTTTTCTTAATTATTCTTGCCATTTTCAAATTTACTTTATTTTCTATTTCACTTCACTTTATTTATCTAATTCATAGTTAGATTTTGTGTTAAAATAATTTTCTCTAATAAATTCAATAATAATTTTTGTTCAAGACAAGAAAAGTGGGTAAAATAAAAAAACTAAATATACAAACACAATTTTCTTTTTCAATACTCTAGAACCAATATGGATCGTCAACTGATTTTGCCTATTTTTATTAATCACGTCTTAATAGGTGTGACCACAAAGTGTTGCATGATGTGTGTTTTCTTATTTATTTATCTAAAGATATTGTTGATCATTTTCTAGTGAAATGTTTACATGTACTATACTAACAAAGTTGAAAAATAGACCAAATATAAAGGTAGAAAAAATACTGGTTATAAATTTTTATTTTTTCAAAAGCCTTATCATTTCTAAAAACAAATTGCATGAAAAATTGCAATGATTTAATCTTATCTTTTAAATTTTATTTTTTGCATTAATATTTTTTCATAAATTATCTGGATTAATCAAGGTATTACAGTTTGGCTTCATGGAAGAGATAAAAAAAAAACACGGGCTATTTTCGGCTTTCTTAAACGTCTTTCGGATTATCTATTTAAAGTTAGAGAAATGCAAAAACCCCAGTTTTTTTTTTTTTTTTTAACCAAATAAACCAAAAAAAACCAAAAATTGCTCCAGCTATCCAACAACATGTTTGCATTGAGAATTTGAGGTTCCAAATAACTTTCATTATAGTGAGTGATTGATATGGGCAATTTGTCAAACTGATATTTTTCCACCATTAGTTTCATCACCATTTATAATTCACTTGAAGATTACTTTTAGCCACAGAAAATTTGATTTATTTACGTAGCCTCGTTTTGTATATTATTATCTGCCACCCCTAAAGGCATCAAAATGGTCTAAAAGTGAGGGGTGCACCAGCCCTTTAGTTCTAATTTTTTATCTTAATATCATCATGTCATGTTTTATGGCGCCTACAAGAGGTTGATAGATCAGCCTAAATTTGTGGCATACTATCTGCCCATCGGATAAACAAAACACTGAGAAAAAATGAGAGAGTATATTCTTCTTTATCTTTATCAAACTGAATTTTGTGATGGTTTTTAAAAACAGAAACAAGATAACAATATTTTTTTTTTTTTTTTTTTTTTT
>CBXB010000147.1:179302-194709 GCA_000817185.1 Magnusiomyces clavatus CNRMA 12.647
AAAAAAAAAAAAAAAAAAAAAAAAACACTCAGCCAAAAGGTAAAATCAACATATTTAATAATTGATAATTAGAGGCTTTGAGTGTTAACATTTTAAATTTCAGTTGCGTACAATGTTAATATTGTGATTATTTGCTTAAAGGTACATTCAACAACGGTTGGTATCTAAACGGCTTTGGTAACATCATTTAAATTTTAAAAGTAAAAATAAGATACAAAAATATACAAAGTAAGATAAGATAAGAGAAAGTTACAAAATCTTATCAATTTTCCTCATCCCTTTTATTGGAGAAGAAAGCAGTTGGCTATTCTTATTTGTTGAAACTACTACCAGCTCTTATCTAATCATCTTAATCATATATAATAATAAGACCGGATATTCGTTGACGAATGCCGATTTGGTTTTTTTATCAATTTTACTTCAAGATACAACAAATGAGCTCAATTTTTATCAATAAAATATTGTTGCATGAATTTTGATTTTGCAATAAGCTAACAAGCATTTATATGTAAATCTACAAAAGAAACCAGGCTAAATTTGGTTTCAGAAAGTCAAAACTTATATGCACACAATATGATATAATACCTTTTATTTTTTATTTTCTGCTAGTGTTGAAGATAATTTAATGTACCTAAAGAATGGAATTGAGTTACTGGCCAATTAAATATGCCCCTTTTTGAACACTATCAAAGAATTTTATTAAGGTAACAAAATATCACGATTGGATGAATGTTAATGCAATTGATAACCAATCGATAGTCTTACATAAAAAAAAAAAAAAAGGAAAAAAAGGTTTACGTTCTAATTTTTTTATTGTCAATTAAAATGAACTCCTACTACAATATCATAACTGATAAAAAGTAATATTTTTTATTTTAACTTTTTAGCAAAGAAGGTTATAAAATCAAATGTAAAAAACATTTGATGTTAGGGGGGAAAAATAGCAATGATGTTGAATCAATTTTATTGATTTTTATAAACAATCGATGAGACTTGTAAAAAAATAAATCTTGAATTTCTAGTTTACAGTGAAAAGATTTAATTATAGCATCTTCATACTCAGAATATATGATGTGATTATTTTATGGTTTACTCTGTTAGCTTAATATAAGTTGTTTCAAAGTGAAAACTTATATATTAATTCCTATAAAACAGGCATCTTGTAGGAGGAAAGCATTTTCCTTCCAATGAGATATTTATATAGACTAATATATAATAAAACATACTTAATTATATAATCAGTTACAAATACCTGTAATAAACAGTTCACCCACGCAAGTATATTTCACTTTAATATATACTTACTCTATATAATCCAGAAAATAAAATAAAATAAATCCCCAAAATTTATGAAAAAATCTGTTCCAAAAACATGCGGCTGATATATTATTACACCAACCGCAATGTCACTTGATAAAAACCAATCTAAAATTTTTTCATCTAGAATCAAACTTTTTTAATTATTTTATATTCATCTGTATTTCTATCTAAACTTTTATTAACAACCTCTCATTTTGCTTTCTTAACCAAAGTTTCTGGTAGATAATGAAACTTAATGGATATATAACAAAGTTTACTAAATACATCAATCCAATTTCATTAAAGAAACCATTCACCCGGTATTTTCTTTCAAACTCGTGTGTATCTTTCAAATAAAAAAACAAAAAAGTTTAACGTACTTTTTTTTTATTTCACTTATCGGTGTGTAATGTCAAACCAGAATCACAATGAATAATTCTTATCGGTTATTCTGCTAGTGTTTAATGCCTATCGATATATTGTAATATTAAATAACCACATATTCTAACATAATTTATCAATTGGCATTTAGAAAAATCATGACTGCTACTACAAGACCCCATGATGACGATCCTTTGGTTCAAAACAACAATCCCAAAAAAATAAAGTTGGAAGATGAAAGTGAATCAGCTTCTACTGAATCTTCTACACTTAGTTTGAATGATGACGCAAAAGAAAACAAACCAGTTAGAGAAAACTATTCTGCCCATAATAAAGGCATTTCGGAGCATGATGTCGGCATTACCCAGTACTTGCATCCAGAGTTGAAGGGATTCAAGGGTGTTTTAAAACAACGTTACACAGACTTTTTAGTCAATGAAATTGACAAGAATGGGAATATTGTATACCTTAGAAGCTACGGTTTTGGCAGCTCTACTGATCCCAAAACAGAAGATAGTGAGCTGAACAATGCTGAAGAAAACAAAACAGAATTTGTTGATACCTCATTACCTAAAACAGAAGAAAAAGTTGAAAAAGAATCTGAAAAGTTTGAGAAAAAGGAGTTTAAATTGTCTGAAGAAAATAGAGAAAAGCTTATTGCATTACTGGGAGAGTCCACCGTTGATGCCATGGTTGCACTTCTTACCAATGGCTCAAAAGTGGTAACAGAAACATCTATTGATGACAAAGATGAACGTACCAAGATCCACCAGACTGTACGCGAAGCTTTTGATTCCAAATTAGAAACCAAAACGACTCCAGAGAATACATTTATAATTACTTTGGCAAACTCAAATACCAGAGTCAATAAAAACCAACCACGAAGAGGCAAAAAGAATAGACGCGGTAAGGACTCCAAAAACGATATAGCTGCCCTTGGCGAGAAAAAGGATTACCTGCATTTTACTCTATACAAGGAAAACAAAGAAACCATGCAAGTTGCCAACATTATGTCCAAGTATTTGCGGGTTCCTCCAAAGACAATCACTTATGCTGGAACCAAAGACAGACGTGGTGTAACTACCCAAAGGGCTTGCATATACAAGATGCCTGCAGAAAGAGTTAATGGGTTGAACAAAGCTCTTCGAGGAATTAAGTTTGGCAGTTTCAAGTACGAGGATGCACAGCTCAAGCTTGGTGACCTTCAAGGTAACGAGTTTTACATCACAATAAAAAATGTAGACGAAAAAAATCCTGCAATTATTGCTAAATCTATGGAATGCTTGAGAGACGATGGGTTTATCAATTACTACGGAATGCAAAGATTTGGAACATTCTCAGTCTCAACCCACACTATAGGCAGCCATATCCTCAAATCCGATTGGGAAACCGCTGTCAACTTGATTTTGTCTCCACAAGAGTTGGTAATTCCCGAAAGTGTAGAGGCCAGAAAGGTATACAATGAGACCAAAGATGCCTCCAAGGCTCTCGAGCTAATGCCTAGACGCTGTGTTGCTGAAAGTTGCATTTTGCAGGTGTTGTCAGAGACACCCCGTAGTTACTTTAACGCAATTATGAAGATTCCCCGAAACCTCCGAATCATGTATGGTCATGCCTATCAGAGCTACATTTGGAATGTAGTTGCTAGTGAACGAATTAAGAGATATGGCACAAAGATTATGGAAGGTGACTTGGTTCTTATCGATGACGCAGAAAAGAAGGCTAATTTGGAATTATTAAATAGCGCCGAGAATGGAGATGAAGAGGTAATTGAAGAAGATGTTAAACAAGACATTTTTATTCGTGCTCGTCCGGTGACCAAAGAGGAAATTGAAAGCGGTTCCAAGACTATTTTCGATGTTGTGCTTCCGACACCAGGTTTCGATATTCGTTACCCAGATAACGACCTCAAACAAGTTTATATTGATGAAATGAAGAAAGATGGCCTGGATCCTGACGATATGCGACGAAACATTCGAGAGTTTTCTTTAGCTGGAAGTTACAGACATTTACTTTCCAAGCCATCTGCTGTGCAATGGTGGGTAAAGAGGTACAAGAACGATACCGACTCGCTTGTTAAAACCGATGTTGATTTAATTAATGAAGGGGCAACAGATTTCACTAAACGAGTGATTGAAGAGTATGAAGATGTAACTTTGGAAGATGCAAACAAAGAAAACGAAAATGATTCCAAAATTGCCGTGTTATTGAAAATTCAACTTGGAACATCTCAATATGCCACCATGGCATTGAGAGAATTAATGAAGCTTGATACTAAAAGGCGTGGAGATGGTCTTGATGTTAGAGCTCAGGAATAATAATCATAATAATAATAATGTGTATAAAAATGTCCTTATAAATATTCATTTTTACGTGTAAAAAATAGATATATATATATAATAAAAAAAATAAAAATATAAAAAACGTAAAATTATATCAAATCTGGCTTTTTGGGGTGCACAAAACATTTGTTATGCAATTATAATAAATAAAAATTGTTTAAATGTTGAATATGTGCAGAGAGGACGCACTGTGTAAGATTTTATTAACTAAACATCATAAGAAAGGGTCTCTTAGGTAGTACTTTTACAAAATATTATATATGTTTTTCAAGACAAAGCAAAAATAATGGATAAACTATGTTTTCGGTCGTAATTTTATTTTTTACAAATGATTTTTTATTAATATAAATAGATTTTCAACAATGAAAATAATGTTTTATATCTTTTTTCTTACTATTCAATCTTTTCAACAGTTAAATAATAAAATTTGCACTGCCAGCTCTATTTTAGGCACTTTATGGCGGCGTAATTAACTGTTGATATGAATATTAATAAAGAAAAACAAGTTATATTATTGGCCAAAAATTGATATAAGTTGTAAAGGTCTATTGGCCGCAAATAAGGCCTTATAACCGTACTAGAGACATTACACACGCAAAATCTTTTGTTTTATTCAATCCGTTTATTTTATTTTATTTAATTCATTTGAAGTTATAGAAAAAAATAACAGATAAGTTTTTTTAAAAAAAAATTAGTTTATATAGAATACGTTTTCAGTTTTTGTCTTTTTAGTATAATATGATGAATTTTGACTCCAGTGGCTCTAAAAATAATAGCCATATTTGTAGAATTAATAAATAAATAAAATAAAAAACCTATGTAAATAAATAACAACATTAATGAGTCAGACCATAATACAGTATATTCTGTTAATAACAATTTTTTGGTAAAAAAACACAAATCCATGTAATTCTATAATAATCCTTTTTTATTTTTTTCTTTAAAAACAATGCGTCTTATTATAATCAAGACAAAGTTTAGTAAGTTTCATTTTAGCTTCTTTTCTTCGTTTTCTTTTTTCTTTAGTTTTTTGCATCTTTGATAATTCAGCATTTTCAGTTAAATGTTTCAATGGCAAGGCGCCTTTTGTAATAGTATTATGATTAGTAACAAGTTTCGTTTTATCATTTTTTGAGTTGTAGTGTTGTATTTTCTTTTCCTTTTTCTTTTTCTTTGTCTTTTTCTCTTTCTTCTCAAACTTACGAGCTTTTTCGGCCTTAGAAACTATTTTAGGATGATCCTTAGTAGAATCGGCGCTTTGGGCACTCTTGGTCTCCAAATCGACATACAGCCTTCTTGACTTTGCATTATCAATCATATTCCTCCATAACGTAGACTTTCTAGAAAGAGCCTCAAAGTTTCCAAAAACCCACAAACTGTTTTTGGCTCTGGTAATTCCAACGTTAAGTCTTCGCTCATCTTCTAAAAATCCAACAGTTTTGTTTTTACCACTGCCCCGAACGCATGACAAAAAAATTATCTCTTTTTCTTGGCCTTGAAAGCCATCGATTGTTCTGAAAGTTATACGATTAGCAACCGATAGGCCTAGTTTCATAGTGAAGTAGCGTTTCAAATAAAAAAGCTGCTCCCTATATGGTGTGATTATTCCAACAAGGTCTGGTAAATTACAAATTTTATCTTTAGTGATTCGGTGAAGGGCTAGGTACCATTCAAGCATTTGTACTGCCTCCTTTCTGTTAAAATAGGAGTATGTTTTTTTTGATATTTCTTCATCTCCACAAACATTAAACAAAGTATAATGGGGAAAGTTTTCACGATGCCAAAAACGGTTTGACCGTTTGTCTATTAAAGGCGCGTTGTGAACCATGCCTTCATAAAAGTTCATGACGGGAAACTTTGAGATGCTAGAGTGCATCCGGTATTGAACGTTTAAGAGATAGTGTCGTGTCGGATAATTTTTAAACATTCTAGAAAACAAAGATTCGTTGTAAAGCTTTGAAGTAGCAACACGAGAAAAAACCGTAGGAGGAAGTTGCTTGGGATCTCCAACCATAACGCAAGTATTGCATGAGTATTGGAGGGGAATTATAGAAGAAAGCTCAGTTGATTGGGCTGCTTCATCAATAATCACAATTGGAAACTTTACTTTGGATTTTTGCAAGATTGACGAGCCACTTCCTGAAAGTGTGCACAATACAACCTCGGCCTTCTTTATAATGGAATTGCATTGATCAAAATATTTTTGCGACTTTCTATTGATATTTTTAGTTGTTTGGAATCGTCTAGGTGAAGATTGATACTCATTGGCATTGAAAACATCCCTGGTGACAGCAAGTTCATCTGTCGACAGTAAACCAAATTTCTGTTCCCCGTCATTAGAACCTAGAAAATCTTCAGATCCATTATCAGAATCATCGTTACTTTCAACTTCTGATTCGCAACTAGAGCCAGAATCTTCAAACTCAAAATTAAATAGTGGATTATATTCTTTTTCACTATCAAAAATATCTTCTTCAATATTTTCATCATTGGGGTTTATGATGAGCCTTCCCAATTGGTTTTCTAACCCAGAAATTAGATTGTCAAAATCGTCTATTTTGGAGCCACATATAATTGGCAAATCAAGCGTTGAAGAATCTGTAGCTGAAGTTGTAGCCCTGGTGTAAGCCAGAATGCCTTCACCCATTTCAATAGGTTCTATAATTGAAGATTGAGAGCTTTCAATTTTGGTTGTGATTTCGCCTTCAGTAACAGGATCGTGATAGGGGTTACATATCATTGTGTCTAAAACAACATCGTGAATTTTAGGGTTAATCCTTTCCGTATTACCCAGTCTCACAATACGAGGTTTGTATAACTCGGCCCCATTTTTTATTAGAATTCCGTTCCTAAGACGATCACATATTTCATCTACTGCGGCATTTGAAGGAGCACATACAAGTACACGTTCAATATTTTTATCCAATATATGATTAATCATGGCTAGAATCGTTTTTGTTTTTCCAGTGCCTGGGGGTCTAAATAAATATTTGTTAGTTTGCTATTGAAAAACAAAAAATAAATAATAAAAAACGAATACAAATCTCACTTACCCTTGAATCAATGAAATCCCAGGCGAAAGTGATCCAGCAACAGCATTGGCTTGCGCTGGAGTAACACCATATTTCTCAGAAAGCTCAATAGTTTCCTTTTCTGAAGGCTGAATTATAGGGGTACAAATTCCCTTAACAATTTGTGAACTCAGTTCAAACGACTTAAACTTTTCTAATGCCTCCATTTCACGTTTAAAAGTGACCAACGACCCAACTCTAATAGCATATAAAGATCCTTTTATCGAAGTTGATTCACTAAAATCAATCAAAAAAGATCTGTTAATTGAGAATTTTACTCTGACCTTAGGATCTAGGGGATCACTATCCATATCAATAGTAGAACTTACTACAACAGAAAAAGATGTGGATTTAAATTGATGGTTGGGCTTTTGTGAAAGAATGTCACGGGAGCTCGAAATGATAAAAACGTCAAGATTATGCACTGGTGACTCTAAATCATCGACATCAGGAATATTTACATTTTTGGTGTTTTGTTCATGCTCTGATAAAGTTTTTAGTGATGATAATGATATTGAAACTGACAGTTGAGAAGTGTCTAGGTTTATTTGTGGATAATCGATAGTTATAACGGGGATAGGTATCCCTTTCCGTTGACTTTGATGAAGCGACTCCCATAGTTCGATTATACTCAGATCTATCATAGTGTCTATATACTCATCGTGAGAGGCAAAACTAGGCTTGATTTCTTTGACATCGCTATGAGGGTTTTGACGAAATGCCGCTGGCCCGGTAGGTATGCCACTAGCTTTTAGAGAGGTCGAGTTGGATTTCTTTCTGAGAGGGGGTACCTCATCGAAGGACAAATAGTTCCAGTTGAGGATTTGAGATACTAGTTTCTTATATAATGATGGTTTTTTGTCACTCATGATTTAGTTATTGACAAACGTGATACAAAATAAAAATGTGAGAAACGAACAGAAAAAAAAAAAAATAAGTGAATAAATGAAAAGTTTCAACCCTTTTATATTGTACAAAAGGTTGCTGATACAAGATAAAAAGTGAATGATTGAAACTTGTAAAAATTTTAAAAAAAAATTCCTTGATTAAAGTCTAAAAGATTTGATTATGACATAATCAAGGTGATTAATCAAGTATCGATGAAAATGATGAAAGTATACGCGTAAAATTTTGTTACAACTAAGTAACAAAAAGTGTCACAAATTAAGATTTAATAAACTTTAATTATTGGCTACTACGCGTTTATTTTGTTTGATAGACACGCGAAAATAACTTCACGCGTTTCAATATTTACATTATTTCCCTTTTAAAACAAATAATAAGTAATTTATGATAATAAACTTTAAAAAATAAATATCTAAATATCTATGATTTTACTTTTTTACATCGTTAGAAGGCAACTTATTTAAATACAATATTTACTATTACAACTTTTTATTCTCTACTCTAATATGACCATAAAAATTGATATTTCGCAATCAAAGCAATGGGAAATTCTTTCAAAAGAAAATGACAAGTATCTCGACTTGATTGCACACAAGCTATACAAATCAAAAAAGGTAATTGTAGTTACAGGCGCTGGAATCTCTTGTAACGCAGGGATTCCAGATTTTCGATCAAAAGATGGCCTTTATAACATGATAAAAGAGAAATATCCAAACGTGGTGGTTCAAGGAAAAGATCTGTTTGATACAGTTTTGTTTAATGATCCCCAATCAATATCTATATTTTTCACATTCATGGCTCAATTGAGAAAGTTTACTTTGAAAGCATCACCCACCCCAACACACAAATTCATTAGATTACTCAAAGATCAGCAAAAACTGTTACGCTGCTACACGCAAAACATTGATGGGTTAGAATCACGGGAAGGATTGAAGACAAAACCAGAGCTTAACACTGAAGTTCAAAAATCAAAGGATAATTTCACTAAAAAATCCAAAAATAAAAACATTAACAGTATTTATAGCCAAGTGGACTTGGTCCAACTTCATGGTGATATCAACTTGCTAAAATGTGGTCTTTGTTTATCTAAGTTTGAATGGACTCCAGATTACGAGAAAATATGCCTTGAAGGCGAAGCACCAGCCTGTCCACTTTGTACAACAAAAGATGAAGAAAGAAAAGCCATGGGAATGAGAAGCAGACGAGTGGGTGTGTTGAGACCCAACATTGTTCTTTATGGCGAAGAGCACCCTGAAGGTGAGACAATTGGACGACTAATTTCACGCGATTCAAGAACAAGGCCTGAAGTTCTACTGATTATAGGGACGTCTCTTAAGGTAATTGGGCTTCGAAAACTGGTAAAAGATATTTCTCAAACAATACAAAATAATAAAAAGAAAAACAGTATAGTTGTCCTTATCACTCGATCTGATCTGGGGTTAAGTAGCTGGGGCGATTTGATTGATTATCACATCAAATGCGATTGTGATGAATGGGTTCGAGATTTAAAAAAACGAGTACCTGATCTGTTCAAACTTCAGACAAAAATTTCAGACTTTTCCACAGCTAAACTGGAAGGAATTAAATCCACTTGCCATCCCAAAGTTAAAAGTAGTTTTCAAAATGATGGTACTGTCGATTTATTAAGAGAATATACTGGTAATAGGTGTAATAAAACTGTTATTAAAAGCCCCGACAAGCTACAAAGTGAATTTAATAACTGTGGAAATAACAAAAGCATCAATAATGCGGCTTCTTCGGCAAATGGTGTCAAGCTTTTTGAAGCAGAGTCTTCCGAAAAAGGATGTATTGAAGTGGATGACCAAAACATACAGAAAACACCGAGAAAGCAAAAGGAGTTCTCCGCATCCGAACAAAATATGTCGACTCCATCTCGTATTACTAGGTCTAGAACCAAGATTACCATCGATAAAATGTTCCCCCCAACTCCTCAATCGATACGAAAACCAGACACCAACGTTCCAAGTCTTGATATTGACGTTTCTCCGTTTGATTTCTCGCTAAACACTACCGACTCTAGCAACACAACTTCCCCAAAAAAAATTTCAATAAAGTCTGGGTTGTTGGAAAACAACTTATCTCCTACCACGCCAACTAAATTTGAACTCAATCGCATTTTACTTACTCCCGAAAAAACACCGAAATCAAATGCAGAAATCAATTTTGTAGAACTACCCTCAATTGATATAACAAGAAGGACACAGGAAAAATTTATTAAAGATATTAGCCAATTAAGGGGGAAACTTGATTTAGGTGAGGTTAGGTCATCTAACAAGAGAAAAAATAAGGTTCAAAATGTCTCAGAAATTGACGCATCTTATTGTCAGGGTTCCGCTATTATAAAAAAGAGAAAATGTAATAGAATAGCATAAAAAAATGCATTTTTTTATCTATTTTAAAAATAGGTTTACTGCTTAAAAAATTAAAATGACCGTTTTTTTTTTTTTTTCTCGTCAAATTATGATTATATATAATTGTTTAATATTAATGAGGTTAATTCACCCTTTATTTCAAAAGGCAAATTGGTTTCAATACCTGTTTAAAAACTTTTAAAAAATAGACAAATAATGTTGGATTTCATTAAACCATTGAGAAAAATGATGTTAGAGTTACAGATGCAAAGAAAAATAAAGGTTTTTGCCTTTGCCAATGTTCCATGCATTTGCTTTATAATGACGCTGGTATCATTGGAAATGATTTCAAAATAATTTAAAGGGTAAGTAATAAAAAATAAAAAAATAAAAAATTTACTTTAATTACAAACAGTTTGTATATAACCATATAGTTTAGAATAGTTCTCAAATTTTTTTAAAATGGTATTTTGTACTATTTTGGTTATTCCTAGTTAACAATTGATATATTAAAAACTTGTCTTTAAATATAGAGCAAATGTTGCACGCTTAATATAACTTTTTTGATATACAATTACAAAAAATTTATTCGGATAAAAATGAGGCCGTTTTGAATTGTTATAAATATTTTATTCTCTTAGAAATAAAGGTTAATGGCTATTTGAACACATGCTTTCACGATACCAAAGTTTTAAACTCCCAAGTATTTACGTTTATGAATCATATATAATATTTATTAGAAAATCACTTCTGTTAGTATATGAAAAAGCTTAAACAACTTTTTTTATAAGAAAATTTAGAAATACTCAAAAATTTTAATAAAAGCTTTTTTGATGATTTGATTAGCTAGGACTTCATGATCAAATGCATGATTGGCTTTTCAAGTAGTGCATTTTTTATTTTATTTTTAATTTCTATCACTCAAAATTCTAGTCATTATATTCGAATTATTGTTGTAAACGTAATTATTATCAATTCCCGAATAGGACAAAAGAAAAGAGCGTTTTCGGTTAAACGTATTTTTAAAACACCACACTCTCAATCTTCATAGAATAGAGATCAAAGTTATGATTAAAATCACTTTTTTTAAAAAAATAAAAGGTATTATTATATGTATCTAACCGTGGTTTGGTTATATTGTTCTTACTTTTTTCACAAATTTACATATCCAAAAAAAATAGTATGGGAAAAGACTGAACATACGCCTGAGCTTCAGTAGCCCACTTAATGAAATCAAAAAAATAAAAAACATTTATGTATATCTGTATCCGTAAAAACAAAAAAAAAAAAAAAAAAAAAAAAAAAAAAAAAAAATTGATTACAACAAAAAAGTCATTCGATTGCCGCAAATCAAATAAAAAGATTGAATAAAACTACATATGCATTTTGTTTGAAAGTTTGAGAAGCATATATATGGATTGTTCTGGTATTTAAAAAAAATAACAATGATTACTTGATAATTTTTGAACAAAGTGATTACCTTAGAATTCCTCTTTATCCAAAATTCATTTTTAAATATGATTTAAAAACCACATCAAAATTTACTGGTTCATAAGAATTTAGATATTTGCATTTTTGATTACTTGAAAGCTTGTTAAATAGAAAAAAACAATATGAAAAATTTATTTGAAACCCCTTTCTAGAAATGTAAAGTTAAAGAGCTAATAAAATATAAATATTAGAGTCATATTACTTCAGCCTGAAAAAATGCATTTTTAGCTGATTTAGACAAGATATTTTCTATTTTTTTTGATTTTAAAAATTTCTGTTAAATTTTTTTATTTGGAAAAGGTTTTACAACAAAACTAAAAGTTGTTAGTAAAAACTGAAGTAAGTACTGTCATTTGAATATTTTTTGAAAAATAATGCATTCTATATTTAAACAAAGAAAGATCATTTACTCGCTAACAAGTATTTTCAAAATATACTAAAAGTAATTGAGACTGTATTATCAAAATTCAATTTTATAAAAGATCTGATAGGCTTTTTTTTTTTTTTTTTATTTTTTATTTTTCTTTTCTTGATCAAAGTAAAAAAACAAAAAATAAAAAAACAAAAAAAATGCAAATATATATATTATGTGGTCCACTAAAATCAAAAGAATATAAAATTACTCATTGGTAAATAATATAATATCATAAATTTGGAGCCAGGAAACTGGAATTTATTTTGTGAGTAAAAAGACAATGATATACTAAAGGTTTACCTTCAACCTAAAAACAACATTTTTGTATTTTGTAATTATATCTGAATTTTTTGTTCGTTGTTTTTATTTTGTTTCTATTTTGATATTCTAAATTTTGCTTAAACTGAAATTGATAACATCAAGAAGTCTTACATGAAGCAAACTACATCAAAGAACTATCAATGTAATGACAAAATAAAACTGCTAAAAAACAATTTTGGAACAGTGATCAGAATGAGTTTTCTTTTCTTTCTTTGCCTACATAACGGCAAATAAAAGCTTGAGTTCTGCAAATTTCTGCGAGTTGTTGATTACAAAACAAAGCAGTCTTAAAACACCGCTTGTAACAACCCCGTACATGATTTTTGCTTGTTTTTTTATCGTTTCTCGTAGTTGCTACTGCTATCTTTCTAAATTTCGATTTCAAATAGCTTATATATATATGAGAGTAACAAAGCCAATTTCAACGGCAAAAAATAAAAATAAATACATAATTAATATCAAAACAACTTTCAGCAACAGCAAATGTTGGTTTTACTTTACCATAAAAAAGGCCATGCAAATCTTTCAAAGACCCGTGTAGTAATACAACTTTACCCAATCTAAATTATACTTATGACGTTCTAGTCTTTAAAAAACTGCAGTGTGTTAAAAAAATGTGTATTTGTTTTTCTAATCATACACCTAATCAATTTGATATTATTATAATGTTTTTTTTTTAAATGTTTTGGCTTTTTATCTAGCAAGTCAAAATAATTTTTTTTATTTATATGTTTTCATTTTTTGCTATTACTTAGATCTACATTAAATTCTGGATTACAAAACTTTTTTCATCCTATTTTAAAAACTTCTTTTTCATTTTATTTTAATTTATATGTAAACTGTGTGATATTACCATAGCCATTTACATACTGCTTGACCTTCCATAATGTTTATTAGTAAGTTGGACTTGATGAATAATGTCCCTCATAGATGTTACTAAAATAATCCATTTAAAAAAATCAAATAGAGGTCGTTGTCTATCAATCGATTTCTGAAAACAGGTCTATCTTTGTTTATTTATTAACTTGGTAACTTGAAGCTTGAAAATATTTGCGAATACAAGCAGTATTTGATTTGTGGCATTATTCCCGGTAGCTAAGTATTTAGTGCTTGTTATAATTGGTTATATTGCTTTGAAGGCTCATGAATCAAAAGTTTTGTAATACTACTAACAATATTATATAAAATCATTTTCTATATATTATAACTTTGATGTTTTGAAAGTACCAACAAGCAGGATAAAACTATAATAAGAATTTTATTACCATGTTTAGTATTATGTTTCCACTTAAACCTTTACACTTGGCTTAATAAAAAGTTACAAAGTTTTAAAACGGTGAAACCTTTACGTTGGACAACCAATGAGACTGAAGTAACAACCGCTAACTAGCATTTGAAATTTCAACTTGCTTTTGTAACTTGTTTAGCTTTTTAAAACTAGTTATATTCAAATTATGTTTAGTTATAAAAATCCACTCTATAATTGCAAAATTTTCTGTGATATGTTAGATTAACAATAGTGTAAGCTATGATTCCTAAAAAAGGTGTTTTTATGACTGTATTTGACATATGTTTTTGACTGTTTTTCTACCTATTTACAGCCCTAAAAAAATAAAAGGTTTAGTCAAAAGTTTTTTAGAAGAAATTTATTTGCTAATAAAATATCATTCTTCATTACAGCTCATAATGTTTTATAATTTTTAAAAAAGATTAATTTTCTTTACTAATCTCTTTCTGGCTTTTTTTTTTTAATATAAGAAAAAGCCTATCATATCGCTCTGTGAAATTGTTGAATTAATTTCATTATATCCAATGTGACATGAATAAACAGTTTCGCTTCATGCAAACAAAAATAAAAGAATAAAAAATATATTTAAGAGAATGAGTTTCACATAATACATTTCTGGTAAATTTTTATAGTTTGCCAAAAACTTTGCAATTTTTTTTACTTTAATCATAATATGAAAAATATTTTTTGAAATTAATGTCAAATTTATGCATTTAGTTGAGTGAATTTATGTACACAAAGCTTGAGAATATAAGAGCAAAAAGAAGTATAAAATATACAAAAGTAATATTAAAATTGGCTTCAAAAGTTGAACTATAGCTTTTGATACTCTAAATAAAACAAGAATTCCAAATATTTATTATATCGAAAAAATCTGCTTTTAAAATCACTTTTATACTTGGATACAAGAGCCAATCGTGTCAATTATTCAATGTTGATCTGCCATTGATGCCGTTCTATTTTTTTTAAATGATCAATATGATTAATTTGAAAAAATATAAAAACAAAAACTCACCTTGACGTCATTTAATACCTATTTGAAAAAAGACAAAAAAAATACGTATTTTTCATTAGGTTTTTTCTCATCTTGTATTTTGCTATTCTAACTGTTTGGTCTCATTAGTGATTTTATTGTTTTTGGATTTTTGTATATTAATCAAGAAAACATGAGTATATAGTTTCTGATATATTTCTACCAGCTAATAGCTTAGTTTTAGTTTTTTATTTAATTATAAATTATGAATTTAATAATTTTTCTTTTTTTTTTGGTTATTTTATGTAATCTCAACCCATTTATTGTTGGCTATTATCACCCATATAATAAATTTTATAGGGTATAAATGTGATATTTGTTTTGGTGGGAATTATTCAATTTTTTTTTTCTGCTCTTTACTATTTAAAAGTGTAATAACATCCAACTGTTAATATTACAAAAAATGAGATGCCATGTATATTATTAAAATTTTCGGCAAATAGGGAGAGAAAAAATCGGGAAAAAAGGTAAAAAAAAAAAAAAAAAAA
>CBXB010000149.1:8042-19172 GCA_000817185.1 Magnusiomyces clavatus CNRMA 12.647
CCCTTTTTTTTTTTTTTTCTTTCTTCAACGTCAACGGTGTCTCATATGCATTTTCATTATGTCTTTATTATTATTATCATTATTAAGCATTTCATATGAAAATCTAAGCAAGATAAATAGTTGAAAATTTTTTATATTTTTTTAAAAAAAAAAATTGCAAATACAATTTTTAGATACCACCCCTTAAAGAAAGAAAATAAATAAATAAAAATATCAAGATCCAAATGAATAACAAATCAATGGTTTGGTATTATCATGATATCTATTATAAAGTCATTTAAAAAAATTTTCTCTTAGAAAACGGGTCAGTAATAAATACCAAGACACATAGCTATATGCTCAACATATTTAAAAAAAAACATTTTTAATGAAAGAAAAAAAAGCCCTATAGTTGCTATTTTTCATTACAATACTGTTTTTTTTTTTCTAACAGTAATCTAAATGACTTATTTTTAATATAAATTTTATAGTTTACACTATTCTTTTTTAGTCATTTCAAACATGGGGGATAACTAGCCAGTAATAATTTTTAACCAATATGATTTGATAAGGTTGATGATAATTATTACAGTTGAACCCTTGAAAAAATAAACTTTTTTTTTTTTATATTTTTCATAATGAATTTATTAATGCTTAAGACAACCAGTTCAAAAATTCAATATACCAAAACATAATATTCTACTTAAGATTCAAGAATAAGTTGGACTATTTATATTTTATAAAATTTTCATTTTTATTTTTTTTATATGGTGCAATAATCATTTTTTTTTTTTCTTCCTCTCTATTGATTCTTCGTCATCTTTAAATTTTATCTTAGCTTATGCTTAATTGTTTAAAGGCAGCATGATACTATAATAATAATAAATATAATTATATATATTAAGTTTAAAAGTTGAATATATAAATGATTCTAAAAAAAAATACGGTGATGTCAAAACCGCTAAAAAATAAAGTCAAACATAATAAATGCATGGACAATGGTAATTAAAACTAACATGCTATACATGATAAAGAACACAAGCAATGCCTAAAATTTCCAAATGTATTTGGGTTTCTGCTTTTTCAAAATGTATATAATATAAAAAATCCTATTTGTCACTGATCAAACCCATAAAAAACAACACTGAATGAATTACTTCAACAATATCAATAATACCTAACTTATAATAATATATCATGCGCAGAAGTTATCCTTTACAATCACATCGATATCAATTCCTCAGATACCTTCATAGAATGCAAATGAAAGCAACGGCATTTAACCAAAATGCTAAAGGTCTATTCAATATTAAAACTTTAGAGTTTCATAAAATATACAAATCATATAAACGCCCTAATACTTTCAATGAAAACGTATATACGTTTAGTAGATCTCACTGCTACTCAGTTTTTTTTTTTTTTTTTTTTTTTTTTTTTTTTTTTTTTTTTTTCAAATAAAAAATTGTACTGATATCAAAACAGAAGGGTTTTATAAAAAAACCATTTGATATTTAGTAGTCATAAGAGTCGTTTAAACAATAGTAATCTACCGTTAATTTATCTATAAAATTAGAAAAAAGTAAAAATAAAAACTCAAATTATATTCAATAGCATGACTATCAGTAGCTTCAATTGTAGTTAAATCGTTTCGAACCTGATAATATTAAATTTTCTTCATTAATAAAGTAATTTTTTCAAATCATGTTCAGCTGACTCATATCTATTTTTTAGTCTCGTAATCACAAAAGCCGCACCTAGTAAGGCACACGCACACACACAAAAAAAAAAAAACAAGGGTCTTTTATTTTTTTGACATTTTATTTGAATTTGATACATGTATTTATACGATTTCAAAGCGTATCTCTTTGAATTTCTTCATTTTGGATATTGATAGTTTGTTTTTACGTATCAATTGTTTTTTTTATTTTATTTAGATAATGGTATTATAGTATGAGGAAATGAGCCGAGGATGGTTATATGACTCAAAACCTTGCTATTCACTATTTAAAAAAATATATATATTTGAGCTGAGTGGTATTAAATGATAATAATAATAAGAGTAATAGGTCAAAAACATCCAAAAGTATTTGTAAATATTTAAAGATAAGAGAAATAATAAAAATAACTTGTCCAAAGAATCTTGCTTAGAAATAGCGAAAGTTGAGAAAAATCTAGATCGTAAGTCTGTAGAGTTGGATTATCGCAAGCAGGGTAACTTTATGGATAAATGAACTTCAACTATATATACATTTTTTTATTTTAATTTTACTCTTCTTGAATTAGTCTTTTCTTCAATATTCCATTTTCAAAACATTTTCAACTTGCCTACATAGTTGTTTGATTTTTGTTTCAACAATTATTTTTTCTTGTTTCTTTTGCCAGAACAGTCATTTTGTCAAACAATGCTGGCGAACCTGGTTTTTGGCCTGTTTTATCTCTCTGTATCATGGGACTACAGAATGGGCTATGATGTAGTTCACAACACTACAGCTTTTCAGTACTTTGACAACTCTTCCCAGATAATTTATCTATCTCCAAAAGATAACGTAGGCCTCAGTGTTTGGGGAGCCACCTATTTACCAATATTAGATAATCCAGATCTCAGGCACTGCTATGACTCTCCGGCATTTCCTTATAGCATTCGTGTAGGCAATAATATAACAAATAGCACTATCAACTCTGAACATATTAATAAATTCACAGCAGATATCACCGGTCTCTCTATAGTTTCAAAATACGACCTTCCAAGATTTACAAACCTCGTTGCTCTCGTGCCTTATGTTGACGATACATGCTCTACGGCTTTTGCTGACCAAGCTAGAACTGATGGAGCTCGGCTATTAATTTTTGTTGACGATGCAAGAGCAAATTTCAGCCAAATTCTTTATGCACCTTCAGGATCTGGTGCCTTGCCATATTCCATTGTTACTACTGACGTCAGCACGGCAGTCATGGTTTACGCCCAAATGAGTCATTATATCTCAAATAATACAATTTCGATACCCCGGTCTTATTTGAACTCGACGTTGGAAAGAATAGCCGTTGAAATATCTACTCCAGCAAACACAAACATTTCAAAACTCTGGGTCTCTGTGCTTGTGATTTTGGCCGGAGTATTGGTTCTGTTTGTGGTTATATCCCTTGTCTTGAATCTCTTCCAACTGAGACGGCGCCGAGACTTGCGGAGAAGACTGGTTAATGGCGAAGTGAATTTGGAAACGATTGGAATTAAGACCCTGACTGTTCCAGAAGAGGTACTAAACACTCTACCCATCAGAATATATCGGCATGGTGAAATGCATTTTTTGCATAACCCTAACGACAAGGGGAATAATAACACAGAGGTCCCATCAAGCCCAACAAACGGTTTGCCTGGAGAAGTATCAACTTCTTCTTCTTCTGATTTGGCTGATCCAAAACTGTTGCATCAATCTTCGGATAATACTCAACAGAACACGGTAGCTAGTAGCTCTGCTTCAACAACATCATTTTCACATTCAAATACCATAGCTATTGATCAAAAAAATAGCAACAACATTCCTAAAAAGCCTCAGAAATTTGTGAAAAAACTCAACTCAAAACTAAAAATCGGAACAAACAACTCAGAAAATGAATCAGAAGAAATAGAAATTCATGCCTATAATCAACTCTCATGTCCAATTTGTTTGGACGATTTTGAAGATGGTGTAACAGAGGTCCGTGAACTTCCGTGTCTCCATATTTATCACAGGGAATGTATTGATCCATTCCTCACTACAAGAAGTCATTTGTGCCCGCTATGTAAAGTTTCAGTACTTCCTCCTGGATATGTACCTAGTAATTTTAAGCTCACAAATGATACTGTTAGAAGAGAAAGGCTTTTGAGACGAACTGATAACAGGTCTCACAGAAACGCTACTAGTCCTCGTCACATCACGAGACAACAACAGACAATAATAGATCACGAGTCACGGCCTTCGTTGTGGTCTAGAATGAAGGCTCGGCTTGGCTTTAACAGAAATTCAAGCGATTCGAATTCTGATCATACCAACAACTCTTTTGAAGAGGAAATGGCTACAGACCCTAATGCGTTAGAATTGGGTGAAGTTTCTCAGTCAACTAATGCAAACAGTAACAATAATAATAATAATAATAATAATCTATCACGCACAGATTCTCAGCCTGTAGTACGACGGGTTGTTCCGGCTACTAATACCTCACGACGTCCAAGAGCTAATCTCAATAATTTTCCTTTAGATCATCAACACAACAACAATGAACCCACTGGAGCCGTTAGAAGGATTATAAGAACTCTTTTCCCAGTATAATGAACAATATCAATGATACAATTCAAATCCGAAAGAAAAAAAAAAACACTTTGTTACATAATTACTTTTTTAATTTGCTATTTTTATTTGTTTTTTTATTTAATACTATTTTTTTATTTAATATTAATTCATCTTTATATTTATATATATATACATTTTTTCTTTTGGAAAATAATCGTTTGAAAGGTTGGAGTACAAGAAAAAAGTAAAAAAAAAAAAGATTAGGTAATCTCTCAGAATTTTATTAGTCAGAAGCTACATGAAAAATTCAATAGTAGAAAAGCAGTTTTGTTATGATTTAAATATTTATCAATTGATTAACGTATATCTAATATAGAAAACCCTTTCAAATATCAGGCAAGTAAAAGTTTTTAAACCATGGATAATAAATCAAGTGCAATTTTATCTCAACATCAAAAGTCTCTTGTTAGACCATCGATAAATAGCGACGAAGAAAATAGCGATCATAGTGATGTTGACAGTTTATTAGAGCTACTAGATGATGAAGATGATCCTATTATGGCTAGATACAGAGAGCAACGAGTACATCAACTAAATCAAGAGCTAAAAAACTCAGCGGAAAGAGTGTCAGATGCCAGCACAGTAGAGACACTTACCAGCGAAGTCGAGCTGTTCCAGCTGACAACAGGGCTTGATTCCTCCGTGATCAAGGGAGTCCCAAAACCAGCTTCCAAATTTGACTCCGCAACTGCATTATCTTCCTCCTCATCCACCGGTCTCAATAACCTCAAAATACGCTCCAAGTACCGTTCAGTCATTGTGCACTTCTTTGAGCCCACGTTCCGGACCTGCAAGCTTGTCGACGAGTGCTTCACCAAGCTGGCCAGAAGACACTTCAATACAACCAAGTTTGTCCGAATCGATGCAGCCCGCAACGCACCCTTCCTCTCGCAAAAGTTCAACATTTCAGTACTGCCTACAGTTCTCTGCTTCACGGCTGACGGCCCCTCTTCTGCTGCACCCAAAATGTCGAAAAAGTTTACTGGGCTCGACGAATTCCTGGACGCCCAGACTAGATCTAGGCTTGCAGCAAGTAGCTCTCAGCCTTCAGCGTTGGAGTCTCTTGTCCGACAGCTAGATGCTCAATTTGTTGAGTCTGTTCTCGTGCGTGCAGGCGCTTTGTACCGTACTTCGGCATCCTCCAATGCTTTTGGGCTAACGGTTGGTGAAAACAAATCAATATCGGGACCAAAGATTTATAATAATGACAATTACAATGATGATGATGATTTAGATATATAAGGTTTTTGAAATGCTGATAAGTGTTTTAATCAAAAAATATATACATATTTATTTAGAATCCCTCTCCCTAAAATAAGCTAATAACCATTTCATGATTGAGTTCCTCGTTCCAAAGAATAGTATCTTCCCGAATCTGTCTATAAAAATTGCTATATTTAGACATCATTTTTCTAATTGTTGTTCCCATTTTTGGCACTAATTCGGCAATGGCACAGTAGGAAAATTCGTCGTGTATTTTATCAAAGTATATGTTTTTCCCTCCATATGATAAAAACAAAATTGATGAAATTTTTGATCCTTCGATAAGCAGCGGATCCAAACTTACGTTATCAGAGAAATTGGCAAGACCAAGACAAACTGGAATCCATCTGCCCTGTAGCTTCTCAAACCTTTTGTAGGATTCCTGTTCACTTGATAAAAAAAAGGCTTCAAAATTTCCTGTACCTTTGCCTGTGAACGTGTAACCATAAGGAGAAACAACGATTTGAAATATGATATTATTAGAAAACCTGCTTTCGTATATCCAAAAATATCCACCTTTTTTATTTTGTACCTGTTTGTAAAATAACGGAACAAGATCTTCAAACTTTATGTGGTGTAGATTGGTAGTGCTGTTTTTTCCTTTGTGTTTTTCATAATTGGGACACTTTTCATCCATGGTAGAGTTTTGTTTGAGGCTTAGCAGACACTTCTGAGTGCAATATTTATATGGGAATCCCTCTTTCTCCAGAAAAGATCTAGGATGGATACAATCAAAATCATCCCAGTTTTCAATGTCATCATTCTCTTTTTGGGAACCATCTTGATCAGAAAGTTTCAAAAAATTACGACCAGAGTTTTTTTCAGCTGTTACTGTTTTTCCCTTTTCTATTTTTTCTAAACTGTCATTTGATGATATAATGTTCACGCTCATGTTTTCACATTTACTATCCTTTGAATCTCGTTTTGCTTCTCTATCTGTTTGCTCCAGATGGACAAGTATATCAAGATTGTCAAATCGAGCAGCTGAATTGTCTTTTTCTTTTTGTGATGACGCTTCCAACAACAAGCATAGCAATATCACAATAGGCGTGTTTTTCATGTATATGTTTTCATCATTGAAATCTTCGTTTGATTTTTCAAATTTCTTATAGCTTTCCTCATTGTAGACATCTTCAAAATAATCATCATATGCAACATGGTAATACAGTTCTTTGCGGTTGTCTCGTGGTACATGAAAAAACACAGAAACTGGACCAGAAGTGGCATACGAATAGCTGACATTGTACTTGATCATACTCACATATGACCTTATCATTATCTCCACAACGTGACTGAACCCACACCAGTCTCTACATTCCGTCACTCTTTTGTCATTTCTTTTCTCCACATAGACATCGATTACGGACTTGTTGTCTTCACCATGATCCATGCAAAAACGGTCAAACTGTTGGAAAGTATCTTTACTCATATGATCGATCCATAAGTATTGACATGTCATGATGATTCTATCACGGCTGAGAAAACAGCCGTCAGGCTTTGATGTTTTGATGATTTGAGCAGTTGATAAGTCGAGAAAGGAAGCAGAATCGATTTGGTTTGATATGATGGATTCGATCAAGTCAGGAACATTTGAACGATGATAAACAAAGCTTTCTTCGTCAGTATTTGTCAGCTGTCTTTTGATTACATTTACTCCTTCTATTGCTGGGATCCCTCTCATTACATGCAAAATGGTACGGTGTTCTTTTATGTTTATTGCTGGAAAAGCAATATTATTGTTTAAACAATTATTTAGCCAGAATTTCGACGGGAAAAAATTACCATAATCATCTACCCGCTCAATCCTATTTTTGCAAATTTCATTAACAAGACGTTTAAGTGATTGTTGCCAACTTTTTATTTTTTGTGGGTAAGGATGCCTACCAAAACTAGGTAAAGTTCCAAAGTTCAATTCAGAAAAAGGAATGTTGTGGTAAGTAAGATAATCTGATTTTGATGACATCAGTATGGCATTCCTCAAGAAGCAATAAAGCTTGAGGTTTTTACGGATAGCTGTATGGCATTTTATTACAAAAGATTCTTTAGTAAACACTTTAGAGTAATTTTTGGAGATTTTGGTTTTGTTTTTTTCTTTATTCAATTTTCGAACTTTAAAATCAAATTCTAAAGTTTTGGTTTGGAAGCAGATATTTTTTTCTTTAATCTCTTTGAGCTTTGCTGGAATCTGATCGTTGATTGCTAAAAGCTCTTTACAGCTTTTTATTTTTTCTATTCGTCTTTGCTTTAGTTCTTTATCTATCTTTCTGATACTGACTTTTTTTGCTTCAAGTGTCTTCTCAGCTCTATGAAGCTTTAAAGTCAGAGACTTGAGTTGTTCTTCAATACTTTCTTCTGTTTCCATAGTTACTATAGTGTCTTGATTTGGCTTTCTTCTTTTTTGTAAATCCTTTTTGAAATGTAAACAGTGTTTTTCCATTAATTGGTTTTCGGGTCTTTTTGTAAATATGAAGAAGCCTGTTGATTGCTGTTCAATGTTTGGTGCTAACAGAAGGTCAGTTTGTTGGTTTATATATTATGATATGGAAACAAATAAAAAACTTTGAAAAAACTTAAAATCTTGAAATAATGCATTCAACTGATGGTATCATTAAACCTCATTTCTATTTCAGGCCTTAGTATTTATTTTTTGTAGTATACAATTATGCTAGTTCATTTTTCGATTAATAATTAACAATTTTTAATTTTAAATTGTATTCTTTTTTTTTACTATAATAAATCTTAATGTATGAAAAAATGATAATTTCTGGACTTACAATTACAGTAACCCTTCACACTCCGTTAACCTTCAAATATTTTAGAAAATGATATAATCTGAAATTATTTGTATTTAACTGTTTTTCATTCATGAGCAATATGCTATAATTCTTATATAGGCAACTTGCATTTACTTTTATTGTTTATTATATCTCAATTTTTTTTTTCAACTGTTTGTTAATAAATATTTTTAGCCAAATATCAATATACAATATAAAAAAATAATCTGAAACTATGAATAATCATTATGAAGTTTACAATAGGAAGAATTACTGAAATCAATAAGCATTTCGTGGTTAAGCTCTTCGTTCCAAACGATATTTTTTTGCGCAACGTCACCGTGATAAACACCGTATTTCAAAAGCATATTTTCAATCAGTTTTCTGCACTTATAAGTATGTAGCAGGTTTTTGTTGGAATAATGATACTCAGATCCTTCATCATTATATAGATTCTTTCCTCCATATGATAAAAATATCATTGACGAAACCTTTGGGCATTCGGTCATTAACAAATCTAAGCGCACATCATCTGAGAATTCAATGTAGCCAAGATAAAGAGGAATCCATTTTCCTTGTAGTGCTTCAAGTGTTTTGTAAAAAGATTGTTCTTTTAGTGATTGATAATTGCAGGGATTGTTTACGCCTTTTCCTAAAAACGTGTAGCCATAGGGATAAACAATAATTTGAAATATAATCCCAATGGAACAGTAGTTTTCGTATTTCCAAAAATACCCACCTCTTTTATTTTGTACCTGTTTGTAAAATAACGGAACAAGATCTTCAATCTTTATGGGGTGTAGATTGGTAGTGCTATGTTTTCCTTTGTGTTTTTCATAATTGGGACACTTTTCATCCATGGTAGAGTTTTGTTTGAGGCTTAGCAAACACTTCTGAGTGCAATATTGATATGGAGTTTTGTTTTCTTCATAAAGAGGGCTGAGGGAGATAGTCTCAAAAACACCATAGTTGTAGCTGCTATCAATATCTTGTTGGGGTTTATTTTGGCAATTCAACTGCAAACAGTTATTTTCATGATCACCATAATCTGGAGTTATCTTTCTCTTTTTTTCTGGAATCTTTATCGTGGACCCTCTTTTGTTCTTGCTTCCAAACTCAGTATCATTTTGATTTTGTTTTGTCTCACTATTTACTTGATCTGGATAGAAAAGTATATTAAGACCGTCAAATTGAGCACTTGTGTTGTTTCCTTCTTTTTCTGATGACGCTTCCAACAACAAGCATATCAATTTCATAATAGTCATGTTCTTTAAGTAGCATTGATCATAATTTTCTTTAAATTTCTTATGGCTTTCCTCATTGTGGACATCTTCAAAGTAATTATCATATGCAACATGGTAATACAGTTCTTTGCGGTTGTCTCGTGGTACATGAAAAAACACAGAAACTGGGCCAGAAGTGGCATACGAATATCTGACATTGTACTTGATCATACTCACATATGACCTTATCATTATCTCCACAACATGACTGAACCCACACCAGTCTCTACATTCCGTCACTCTTTTGTCATTTTTTTTCTCCACATAGACATCGATTACGGACTTGTTGTCTTCACCATGATCCATGCAAAAACGGTCAAAATGTTGGAAAGTATTTCTACTCATATGATCGATCCACAGGTATTGGCATGTCATGATGATTCTATCACGGCTGAGAAAACAGCCGTCAGGCTTTGATGTTTTGATGGCTTGAGCAGTTGATGAGTCAAGGAAGGAAGCGGAATCGATTTGGTTTGATATGATGGACTCGATCAAGTGAGGCACGTTGGATCGATGATAAACAAAGTCGTCTTCGTCAATATCTTGATAGTCAACCTTTTTGATGGTATTCACTGCCACGATGGCTGGTTTGCCTCTGATAACATGCAAAATAGCCCGGTGTTCTTTTATGTTTATTGCTGGAAAAGCAAAGTCTTTATTAAAGCAATCATGTAACCAATTAATACATGGATAATTTCCATCAAAGATACTTTTCAAGCAAATAACCGTGTTTGAATAGTGGCTGACTATTTGACAAAGAGATTCTTGCCAACTTTGTATATTCTGAGGGCATGGGAAACCTTGAAGGTTGGCAGAAAATATGAAACTTATTTCATGAAGAGGGATGTTATGATAAGTAAGAAATTTTGGTTTGGGTTGCAATATGTAGCTTTCTAAGAAATCATAAAGGTCTAAGTTATCATGATTACTCAGTCTCTTATACAACTTTGATAAATACGTCTTTGCTTGTTCACGCGAAAGCTTTGAAGTTTGAAGTTCTATTTTTTTCTCTTTTAGTTTTTCATCAATCTTCTCCAGCTTTTTTTCTATTTCTCGAATGCTCATATCTTGTTTTTTGATTTCTTTGTTTTTTGTCGAAACTACTTTTTTCTTTATTAGAAGCTCCTTGTAATTTAATAATTCTTCTTTTAGCTCTTGTGAAAGTGAGCATTTTTTGGTTTTCATTTCCAAACTTTTTTTTTGTATTTGATTATTAGTTATATGTAGCTTTTCAATTAGAGAACTGATTTCTCCTTCTAGATCTTTGGTTTTTTGTTCCGATTCAACAGTTTTTTTTTGAGTAGATATATCTCCTAGAGTTTCAACTCCACTATTTTGTACTGGAAAATATTCAGTTTTTTTTGATGGTTTCGACATCTTGTTGTAACTAAAAATATATCTTACTTATTGTGGCTAAAAATCTAAAACTGTTATAGGGGCTTGATAATATTTATTGAAGGAGTATTAATGTGTAAAAAAAAAAAAAAAAAAAAAAAAAAAATG